>CAUYRT010027515.1:0-30009 GCA_963574885.1 Lepilemur ruficaudatus | reverse complement strand
GACATAAACTTTACAGCTTCCACAAAAAATTCACTGAAAATAGTCCTCAGACTTAAAATGCAAAACTATAAAGATTCTACCAAAAATCCTAGGTCACCTTGGATTTGGCGATGACTTTTAACCCACATACCAAAAGCTGATCCACAGTAAACAAATAATTCCATGGATGTTATAATTTTAAAAATGTGTACTCTGTGAAAGACCGTGTTCAGAGAAGAAAAACAAAAGCATCAGGCTTATAGGAAATATTTGAAAAATACATATCTGAGGAAGAATTTATATTAAAAATATACTAGGAACATTTAAAAATCAGTAAGAAGACAAATAAACCAATCAAAAATGGGTAAAGATCTGAACAGATACATCAACAAAGATACACAGATGGCAGATGATCATAGAAAAAGATGTTCAACATCATATATCATTAGGGAATAGCACATTACAAGAACAATGAGCAGGGTACACTTTTTAAAATTGCTAAACTCCAAAAACATGGCAAACCATTGCTGGAGGAAAACACAGGAACTCTCATTCATTGCTGGTAGAATGCAAAATGACACAGTCCCTTTGGAAGACAACGTAGGAGACCAGAATATGCCACCCCAAAATATGACTGTAGAAGACCACAATAGACCACCCCAAAATATACATCTCTTTTGGGGGGGGGGTGTGATAGGGTCTTGTACACTCACCCACACTGGAGTGCAATGGCACGATCACCACTCACTGCCACCTTGAACTCCCAGGCTGGAGCGATCCTCAGCCGCCCAAATAACTAGTGCTACAGGCATGAGCCACCACACCCAACTAATTTTTTTTTTTTTGTACAGACAGGTTCTTGCTATATTGCCCAGGCTAGTCTTGAACTCCTGGCCTCAAGTGAGCCCACTGCCTTGGCCTCCCAAAGTGTCCTCCTGCCCCACTGGAGACCCCTAGACACAGAGCCAGGCCATGCAGCACACTGAGCAGAGGGGGTCCCAGCCCAAAAGAAAGGCCTGGGCCCAACCCCAGAGCCCACCACCCTCAGCCGCAAGGCCAGGAACAACCAGAGCCCTTGGCAGCAAGCCTCCTGCCCCCTTCACTGGCCAGCTTTTGTGGCCTCCCCTGCCTGTGTCCACTCACCCTACACTGTCCTCACTCCCATGCACCCCAAAGCCGCTTGCCAACACCCCCTACACAGCCACCCCCAAGCTGCTGCTGCTTGACACCCACTGGGGGGTCCAGGAGTGAGGACACGTCTCACCTGAGCTCACTGCCAGGTCCAGGTGGGCAGTTCCAGCCCGCCCACCCGGCAAGGTGCCACCTGCTGAGGCATAAAACCCCGGGATCCAGGCCAGAGGCAGCTCCTGCAACTGCTGGCCATGAAGGGAAGCAGTACCCTCCTGCTGGCAGCCCTCACCATGCTCTGCGTCTGTGGTGAGTCTGTGCCACTGAGCAGGCAGCAGACACTGCTTCTAGCACGTTCTGTTGTAGGGGCTGGAGATACCTGGGAAGCTAAAATCCCAGCATCAGGCCCCTGCAATGGACGCTCTGCCTGTCCCCATCACAGAGGTGGGCAAGGACCCTGCTGGCCCCAACCCCCACCCAACCCCACCCCAGCCCAGCACAGCCGGCCCTCCGAGCCCCAGGTCAGATCAGCCTCACATCAGGGGCCCAACTCTCCTTCCGCAGGGACCCCAGGGAGCCTGACTGGAGATGGGGCAGCTAAGATCAAGGGTGATGGGGGGTCTGCAGGCAGGTAGGGTTGGGGTGTGGTGGAGGAGAAACGGGCATTGATGGGGGACCACGGTGGCTGGAGCCCTGGCCTGGCATCATCTCGCCCATGATACAGGGCTGGCCACAGCGGGGGACAACGATGAGTTTTTCATGGACTTCCTGCAAACGCTGCTGGTGGGGACCCCAGATGAGCTCTACGAGGGGCCTCTGGGCAAGTACGATGTCAACGCAGATGCCAAAGCAGCACTGGCGGAGCTCAAGTCCTGCATCGATGGCCTGCAGCCCATGCACAAGGAGGAGCTGATCAAACTGCTGGTACCGGGGCTGGGGGAGCCCATTTCCTAGAGACCCGTGGCCCTACCAAGACTCACCCAATGCAAGGCCCCTGATCACCTGCCCAACACAGCAACCCTATGGCCTACCACCCCACAGACACCACGACCTGCCCCAGACCTCCCTACCCACAGAGCAGTCCCCAGACTCCACAGACCTGCTCCCCCTCCAGCCTGTGGGCTAACCCCCTTGCACAAGTGTGGACACACACAGATACCAACACACAGGTGCAGACATACAGTGCACATTGCAGGCACACGCTTACAAATACACATTCACACATGAATGCTTACATTGCAACATGCACATGTACACACAAACACACATTCACATGCAACCTATGCACACACATGCAACATGCATGCACACAGTCATGCATGCACACACAACACCTCCCAGCTGTGGGAGGGGACGGGCCACTTTGTGCTAGAGCCCACCCTCCCCCAGAGGCTGGTCCAGGCCTGTCTGCCTGGACTCAGGTTATTAATAACTCAGGTTATTAATCACCAGCTGTCTTGGCCCACACGTGTCTGCCTTCCAGGTGCAAGTGCTGGGCAACATGGATGATGCCTAAGTGGACCTCAGACATGACTCCAACCAGCCACAGGACCATCCACACAAGCAGCCATGGATACCCTGCCCCACTACTGCTTCTCCACGTCTAAATTTACCCTCAAACTGTTTAATCAATAAAGCTTTCTGCAGCTCAGGCCCCGGCTGCTGTCTCTTGCCCACTGACACACAGAAGGTCACGTCAAGAACACACTCAAGGACACGACCATACCTGCAGATGCGCATGTACAGTCTCACACACAGGGTCCCACTCCAGGAGCATACACGTGAATGTCTGCCCACCCAGAGAGGTGCACAGAAACAGGATCCACACAGGAGCAGGCACACAGTGGGCAGGACTAAGAATGGAAAATCCAGCCGATGCCACAAAGCAGAGCACAGATACAGACACCACGTGGACATGGGAGGGAGAGCATCTGCAGAGACAGCGGAGGAGGCAGGAGGGGCACAGAGCCCCAGAAGGAGGAAGTGTCTGGGCTGGGCAGAGACACGGGGCACCAGTCCCCTCACTCCCAGGGCCAGGTGGGGTGCCTGGCATCCGGAAGCTGGTGTTCCAAGGCAATAGCTGTGCACAGAACTGTACCCCGTGACACAGGCCACTGATGCCCAGGTCCAGGAGATGTCAGACTTCTCTTCCCAAAGTCACCCAAGGAAACAGTCTTCCCAGAAGAGCCTGGGCCCCAAGAAGACCCCTGATAAGGTTGAGAAGACAGTGCACCTACCCAGGACACCCAGGGTCCTAGGGGTGGGCTGGGACAGCAGGTGAGCAGGGTCTGAGAAAGGTGAGCGGGGGTGGCACCTCCCCACACTCACCCCAACTCTGGGTCCCAGGATCCCCCACAGCCAGAAACTTCCCTACCTCAGTTTCCCCAACCCCATGGTCTCTACTGGGGGTGGAGCTGAGTGGGGTCACCACCTTCACTCCTTGGCCACCCCCGCTCTAGGCCCTGTGACCTCACTGCCCTGTTGCTCCCTTCCCCGCTTCTGTCCCACCCCAGCCTGGTGGGGGGACCTGGAAACAGGGGCCCAGGTGAAGGGATCCCCATGAGGGCATCCTGGTGGGCAGTCCCCATGAAGGCGTCCCAGTGAGGGGTCCTGGTGTGGGTCCTGGGCAGAGGCCATTGTCTGCATCACACAGACAGTAATCTAGAACGCATCGTCCCACAGAGCCACATTCTAGAGCTCAGGGGTGTGGACCCCTCCCCAATTCTTGAAGCCCCCAGGGAGAGACGGGGGCCCTTCTCTCCATGCTCCTTTTGCGGCAACTCCCTGGCACGGAAGCCCAGGGGACAGACCATCCCAGGGAAGGCTGGGTCCATAGGCTGCTCTGAGTGCAGCTCCTGCACGGAAGAGGTAAAGGTCCTCCCCTCTCAGGAGCACAGCCTCCACCAAGACGTCCCCCACTGTCGCCTGCCCACTCCTTGCTATGGTCCTCTTGCTAGGCCCCCTGAGAGCCAAGGGGGTGGCCAGTCAAGGGCCGGAATGGACAACCCCTCTGGGCATGTGCTGCAAGGTCTGCCCCCTTCCCGGGCTCCCAGCTGGAGACCCCCGTGGGGGACACTGAGGCAGGCCTGCCCTGGCAGTGTCGGCCGCAGCAGGGGTGGGGGCAGCAGGGCCAGCAGGGCCAGCAGGAGACAGGGCAGGGGCTTCCTAGCACCTGGTCACAGTCTCATCCACGGACAGAGCCAGCCATGGCGGAGGAGGTATGGGTGGGCACCTGGAGGCCCCATCGCCCCCGGGGGCCCATCATGGCCCTCTACAGCAGCCCCGGACCCAAGTACCTGATTCCACCCACCACAGGTAAGTGCTGAGGGCCTGGGGGGGGGTATCTGAGGAGATGGGGGACCTGTGGGGTCCAGGGGGCCTAGGGCATATTCCCTGACACCCACCGGGGAGGAGGCAGGTTGGGCTTCAGGCTGCTCAGAGCCCACTGGGCCCACAGGCTTTGTGAAGCACACGCCCACCAAGCTGCGTGCACCAGCCTACAGCTTCCGAGGGGCCCCCATGCTCCTGCCAGAGAACTGTTCCCCGGGGCCCCGCTACAGTGTGAACCCCAAGATACTGAGGACTGGCAAGGACCTCGGTCCTGCCTTCTCCATCCTGGGGCGCTACCACACCAAGACCATGCTGACCCCTGGCCCGGGTGAGTGGCCCTGCCTCCAGTTCCTTACTTTGGACAGAGGGGCTGCCCCTGCCTCAGCCTTGCCCCCTCTGTGGGTGGCGGCTGCATGTCCCTAATCTCCTGCAGGTGAGGCAGGCCAGGGTGTGAGAGCTCAGCCACCCCGGCCCCTCCTGCCCCATCTGCTCTTGAGGGGGCACCATCAGGCCTGGGCAGAGAAGCTCGGAGACCCAAGAGCACAGCTCCAACCCGGGCCTTTCTCCGCCTGGTCCAGGGGCCAGACCCACATCAGATCCCACTGTCCCTGCTCAGAAGCAAGCTTTGTCCCCCCAGGTCCACAGTCAGCGCATCCATCCTGGACACTCTCAGCCAGACCCGGCCACCATCTGTGTTGGGGCCCAGAGGCTCCATGCCTGGAATATCGAGGAGTCCTCTTTGAGCCCCCAAAACTATCCAGCTATCCTCATTGTCCCAGCACTCTCCCCCCGCTCCTCCCCCAGGTGACTACTTTCCAGAGAAATCCACCAAGCATGTGTTCGACTCCGCGCCTAGCCACTCCATCTCTGCCCGGACCAAGACCTTCCGAGTGGACAGCACCCCAGGTCTGTGGCAGCCCAGACAGTCCCCAGCCGACTGGATTGGGGGTCCGGCATGGGGTGGGTGAGACAGGGCAGCGGAATGGAGAGAACCCCAGGGAAGGAACTTGTGGCCCACTCTGGCCTGAGGCTCTGTGTCCACCCTGCAGGCCCCGCCGCGTACATGCTGCCTGTCGTGATGGGGCCCCACACTGTTGGCAAGGTCTCCCAGCCCTCCTTCTCCATCAAGGGCCGCAGCAAGCTGGGCAGCTTCAGTGACGACCTGCACAAGGCAAGGGTCACACCAGCCAAGGGCAGAGCACTGCCCCCCACGAGACCCCTCCCCCCGAACCCAGGATCACTGGCTTGACCCCACCCTGCTGAAACCCCTCAGCCCTCCAGCCTTGCCTCTGGGTCCCTGCCACGTGCTGAGTGACACTCCAGTGGTGGGAGGGGTGGACAACAGACCGGAGGGGGCAGGCCAGGCCCCAGGAGGCAGGGGCAGTGCTGAGGATGAGCAGAGAAGGGATTGACGGAGCGCTTTCTGGAGGGCAAGAGGCAGTCTTAGGGCAGCATGGAAGGAAGCAAAAAGGAGAAAATAAGCCATGAGCCATTTGGGGGAAGAGGGTTTCGGCTTCAGAAACTGCCAGTGCAAAGGCCCTGGGCTGGGTACGTGCCTGGGGGCATTGAGGGGCCCGAAACCCATGGTTGACCTGGCCAGCCCAGGCCACTGCCCTCAAGTCCAACAGGACGGCGTCCCTGGTGGACAAGGCCGCCCACACACACACTCACACCCACAGGAGGGATGTCTCTGCCAGAGTGAGGCCGAAATCTCACACAGGGAAGGTGTCCCACCAGCAGTGGGGTGTGGTCCCCACAGTGTGACAGAAGACAAAAGGGAACACTGATGCACTGTCCCAGGCTGCTCCCCCACCTCTGCAGCCACGTGCCCTGGCAGGCTGGGCCTGTCTGAGCCTCTTCTGCCCCACAGACCCCAGGTCCCGCAGCCTACCGCCAGACCGATGTGCAGGTGACCAAGTTCAAGGCTCCGCAGTACACCATGGCTGCCCGGGTGGAGCCCCCAGGGGACAAGACCCTCAAGCCAGGACCCGGAGCCCATAGCCCTGAGAAGGTCTGCAAGAGCACAGCCCTGGGGGGTGGGGGGCACAGCTTGGGTGGGGGTGTGGGAGAGAGCATGGCGGGGAGCATGGCCTACAGACGTGTTCCCCAACCTTTTTGGCACCAGGGACCAATTTCGTGGAAGACAATTTTTCCACAGATGGTGGGGAGGTGCGGGGAGGCGATAGAGCTCTGCTGCCTGGTCGGTGGCCTGGGGTTGGAGAGCTCAGGCCTAGAGAAAGTGGGGTCAGGAGGTGGGGGCACACAGCCTGGGGGGTGGGGACACAGCCCACTGTAGGGGGACACAACCTGGGGGGATGGGGCAGTAACACAGCCTCAGGGGACACAGCCCAGGGGGGTATACAGGGTGGGGGGCTGAGGTGGGGACACAGCCTGATGGGGACCCAGCCAGGGGGGATACAAGCTGGAGGGTGAGGTGCAGACACAGCCTAGAGGGGCACATGGCGGGACACAGGCTGGGGGGGGTGAAATGGGGACAGAGCCTGGGAGGTACAGGGAGGGGCACAGCTGGGAGGGGGGAGGGGGAAGGGCCTTAGCCCTCAAGACCCCACCCATCTTCAGCACTAGCCCCAGTGGCAACCCTTCAAGGACATGGGGCCAGGGGCCCCGCCCTGCGTGCTCTGCGTCCACGTCCGGAAACACAGCCTTCAAGCTTGGTCGCCTCGGCCTGGGTTTAGCGGAGCAGCAGCCAGGCCCGAGCCAGGGCAGATAGCCTGCGGGGCAGGCACAGGGGTGCCAGCTCCCCTCACAGCCTCTCCTCTCCCAGGTGATCCTGACCAAGCCCTGTGCCCCCATCGTCACCTTCGGCATCAAACACTCCGACTACATGACACCCCTGGTCGTGGATGTGGAATAGCCCAGCCCCAACAGTAGCCGCCAGCCCCACCTCTGAGCATCGCGTTCCCACCGGAGATTCTCGAGGCTGTTTCCGCCAGCTGGGCTGCAGCCAGCCTGGCCCCTCCGGGCAGAGCATGCTTGTTTGGACAATTGTGACCAGTTATTTTTTCTATGCTACTTTCCCATTTGCTAATCTTGTTTCCTGGTATGCCCACATTATTTAATAAATCATGGATTCCATTAGCAAGGGTTTGTCTTGGAAAGATCAAGCTTTTCGAGAAACGTCCCCCACTGTCGGCACTTGCCCACAGGGGGTCCCATCCCGGCTTCTAGGGGAGCCTCAGACGCCCTGCCCCTCACCTGACGTCCTGATGCTTTCTGCCTTGAACCTCAAAGACGGACACACCTGTGCTCATCATCGCCCTCTGAGAGGTGGGCTCTGTCTCGCTGTGAACCTGGACTGGAGCCTCTGACGTGCTGAGTAAAGGTGTGTGGCAGAAGTGATGCCACCTGACTTCTTAGTCCAGGCACACAACAAAGGAAACAGCTTCTGCCTAAATACCCCCAGCCCCCTGGTGCCATGTTCGCATCTGGCACCAGCCACCATGTCGTGAGGAAGCTCCGTGCTTGGTGAGGCCACGTGGTGTCCCGTGCAGTCAGCCCAGCCGGGCCCTCCTCTCACACCTGCAGGGGACAAGGGGACACACCTCCTCTCACACCTCCACACACGGCTTCAGCATCGTGTCAAGTTCTCTTAACCGTCTCAAGTTCTGACCATAGTAACATAAAGCACTATCACTACTTCAGGCGAAGAAGTTTTAGGGTGATCTGTTGCACACCAACAGGTAACACACGGAGTGTAAGGAGGACAAGGACAAGAAAGGCAGCATTATCAGCTGGCCCTGAGGAGGGGTTTCCGGAGGCTGCCCAGGAGTCCAAGGCCAGGCCTCAAGGAGTGGACTCCGAGTTTCACCCCAGCCTTGAGGGGAGGTCAGGGCGGGTGGCCCTGCCAGACATACCATGGGACTACCTCTTGCACCTGCACAAGCACAGTACAGCTGCTCCTACTGGGCTGTGATCGTGCCAAGCTGCGTATTCTAAGCACTTCACGGTTATTCATTTAACCCTTACGAGGTAATTCTACCATCACCCTCATCTGAGCTTCAGGCACCTGGGCAGAGAAGGCCCAGGCAGCAGGAAGTGGTGACTCTGTCGCTGCCCCGCCCACGGCAGCCCTGACAGGTGGATGAGAGGGGATGCAGGGATCCCCCAAGGGTGAGGATGGGAAGGGGGCGGTTATAGCACCAGAATCCACAGCCAGCCTGTGGATCCGGTCAGCTCCAGAAAAAGCTCCCTCAAATCCCAAGGAAATGAAGACAACAAACACCACAGGATCACTTCTTCATGGGGCCGTGTTTATTCCACTTTTCACTGTTACTATGTCTTGCCCTTGAATTATGAGGCAGAGCTGGCAGTTTGTCCTCACCTGACAGAGTGGGCAACCCTGACCCTTACATGGGCCCCCAAGGTCCCTTTGTGCTTTACTGGTGTCAGAGGTCAAGTCAGCAAACCCCACTTGTCCAGAGAGTGAGGTGTGCAGGGGGTCAGGTCTGACACAGTGAGGGGAAAGAAAAGCAAACTAGAAAAGAACCACAATTCAGACCCCAAAGGACCTGGGTGGGCTGCAAACTGCTGTAGAGACAGAGAGACGGGGAGGGAATGGCTCAGAGACAGCAAAGCACTCCTGTGCAGCCGCCCTGAGAGGCAGTCTTGACTCCTAGTTTGCATCTTTTGCATCAGCCAGGAGAGTGGGCACTGCTGCAGCAAGCTCCTGCGGTCCTCTTTGGCTCCCACAGCTCAGCTTCTCAGCAAGTGGAGGTCAACCCCGAATGGTCCAGGAAAAGATGGGGGGACACGGAGCTGGGGTGTGGATGTGCCATCTGCAGTGACCACATGGGGACAAGACAGAGGCAGCTGCCACCATGCTTGGTGACGAGGGGACAAGCCCTGACGAGCAGAGGACTATGCCAAGCCACGGCACACAAAGACGCTGGGGTGCCAGGAATGACAGGGGCCCGAAAAGGGACATCCAAAGAGGAGGCAAGCTAGAAGCTGCAGGTGAGCCAACCTCAAGGGTGAGATGTGCACTTGCACTGGGTACGGGATGAAGCAGGTGGACTCTCCTCCAGGAGGCAGTGCGATGGAAAGGCCAGGTGACGAGGAAAGGGGCTGTGGTGAGCACTTGCAGAGGTTGGGCCTGCTGTGTGGAAGAGGGAGGCAAGGGGACTCAGAGCGGCAGGTCAGAAAAAGGTGAGACTGTGGCTTGTCTGTGTTCAGCCTGGAGCTCAGTGGCATTTCTGCATGGACAAGACATACGGTCTGGTAACACCAGGGGGTGGACAGTGAGAAGGAATGACCAGGAGGCAGAAGGTATGAACAAGGACAGAACAGGGCACATAGCCACTTGTCTCCTCCTTTAAAGATGTTTTTATGCCAAGGCAAGGGGGCTGGGACCTCACCTTGAGGTGGGAAGAAATTGCTGCCCTGCCTGCCCAGTGGTTTGGTTCGTGGCAATGTCAGCCAGGACCAGTGGGCAGTGAGGGCCCAGGGAGAAGGGGTCAGGAAGGCAGTCTGCAGAAGCTGGGGACAAGGAGGGTGGTACAGGGCTCCATCATAGCCAGGGAGACTGGCTGGGCCTGGTGGGGGTGAAAGGTACTCAGCAGGTGGCCTACAGGACCCACATAGATGGCCCTCACAGGGAAGCCCCCCACCCCATACTCTGCCTGACTCTGAAATGCCAGACTGACCCATTTCTAGGTCTGTTCTCCTGGAAACCCATCTTTGGTGCTGGGTGGATCATGAAACCTGAGAATTCAAATTTCTCCTCCTAGATACACAGCCACATGACCCAGGAGGATCCTAGCCCAGTAGCCAAGGCCAAGGCTGTGTCCACTCCTTCCTCCACAAGCCCTGTCCTTCCCAGGGCTCTGCTTCATCCACAGGACTGGAAGGCGTGAACAGAGGACTGCAGCAGGAAGTCTGGCCTGCACTGGTATGCCAGGAGGAACTGCCATCTCCAGGCCGAGGACCCTCAGTTGGAGTAGGTGGCATTCACCTGGGGTTCACAGCCACAGACCCTTCCTGTGTCAGCTCCAAACACCTCAGATCACAGACATGGCCTCACTCAAATGAGAACTCACCAGAGGGGCCTTAAAATGCCAGAGCTCAGAGAGGTGGGAGAAGAGCTGCCGGGCACAGGTGGCCACATCCAGGATTCAACAGCTGTTCAATCCTGGCTCCTCCTGACACACTGTGGCCCCAACTCTGCTGGTGTCTCTGGCACCTAGGGATGGGGGTGGAGACTGGGCCTTGGTTTCCCCAAAGAAAAGGGTCCTTTCTGTACACGGGACCAGCCGACATGAGCTCATCAGGTCAGAGGCAGCCACAGCCTCCTACCACATAGGAAGATTCTTAACCCACAATTGCAATTTCAAAGGAATATCTTGTACCTAAGTCCTCAGAAGCCCAGGACACTGTGGGGAAGACCTGGGTTATCCTAGGCAACCACAGAAGCCAGCTCCCACTGGCTCACGTCCTTGTCCTTGACAAGAAGTAGGAGAGAATGAAGAAGACCACGATTAGGCCCACGGCCACACCACACAGGAGCTTCCGGTTGTCTCGCCCAGACCTTGCCATCGTGGAAAAGCGCTTCACGCTCCCTGTAAGCAGGCTGGTCATGCTCGTGAAATCCGAGTCCTGAAGGAGGAATCCCAGCAGGATCACACAGGAGCGGTGCCTTGACCACCCACCCACACCAGCGCTGAAGATGAGACACAGCAGGTAGTGTGGGGGCAGAGCTGGCTGACTCGCGCACACTGCAGACCCTTACCATCCCATCCAGGTACCGGTTCTGGTCCTCTGCATCCCTATCGATGTCTAGGGCCAGCTGGTTAGGACAGAGAGAGAGCAGGGTTTGGCTAGAGCAGACATAATGCAGCATTCACCCACCTTTAAAGACTAACCAGACCCTGTCAACATCTCTGCCAGACATGGTGTCACTAACAGAGGTCAGAAAGGTCCAGGTGTCACCTGGGGCCTCACAAAGGTGAACATAACCAGGAATTAGACAAGGAGCACAGAAAACTGCCTGAAACCCCCGCACCCAGGCTCTCTAGCCTCCCCTCACCCCATTCCCCAAGAGACCAGGAAGAGGTCAAAGAAGAGGACCACGACTGACCGATTTGAGCCTGGTGACCTTGGAGGCCAGGCTGTCAGCCATCCGCTTGTTCTCCCGGTCTAGAATCTCTTCCACAGCACCAGGGCTCTGACCTGTGAGAAAAGAAAGCAGATGAGGGGTTGCATCCACCCAAGCACAGCCCCTGACCCCTCTCACTCCAATGGTATCTGGCTGAGTCAGACACCTATAGGACTGGGCCCACCTGTGTCTACTGAGCAGGTCCAACCCTAACTCAAGTTCCAGTGGGTAGACCTTGCACACGTGAGACAAGCTGCATAAAGGACGACATGTGTGAGCACCTGTCTTGTGAACACACACGTCCTGCATCCACGTCCAGGTGGGCATGGGCAGGCACCCAGTTTGGTTCAATCCAATCAGCACTTGCTGAAAATAACTGTACCGGAACCTGGACCAAACCCTAGGGTGCTGGTGAGATGCAACTCTTGCCTGTACAGATGTTCCACCTGCATATGTGGAACCCAAGCTCAGAAAGAGAGTTAACTCTGTTAAGGACCTGGAGAAGACTTAGGAAGCACACCCAGGTGGGGCTACAGGAACACCCTTTCAACTGGGTCCTGCAGAGGTAACAAGTAACCAAAGCGAGACATTGGGAAGGCCCTTTACCACAGAGAAAATAACTAAGCAAAGCTCCCCAGGTCCCCAAAATGGGAGCTGAGGTCAAACTGGGGGGCCAGATCCTTGGTCTGCGTCCCACACAGGGCTTCCTGCAACACCCTGAGCACAGTGCTTGAGAGTGACAAACTGGGCCAGGTGACAAGGAAAGCCTGGCACATCAGGTAGTTGAGAGGTGCCACCCCACCAGCACGGAGCGCAAAGTCCCCACTGACCCAAAGCATGGAAAAAGCCTCAATGCGACCCATCTAAAGGGAGTGGCGCAGTCCCAGGAATCACTGACGTGTACAGATCCCAAAGGAAGGGGAGCTAGCGTCCTCACAACCATTTCCTGTTCGTTAATTCCGTCAATTATCACAACACCCCACTCCGCAGACGAGAGCACGACTTCAAGAGGGGAAATGGGGCGCTCAGGGCCCAAGTCAGCACAGGCCTGCCTGGACCCTCCCACCGCACACAGCCTCTACCAGAGGCGACCCAGCCGAGGCCCGGTCCGTGCTCCAGCCCACTCCGACTGCACGTAGAATGACCTCGCGGGGAGCGGCGAGGACAGGGACCCCAGCGAACCCCTGCCCAGAGCGGCTACGCCGCCCACCCATCTTCCGGCCCCGCTCAGACCCCGGTCCGCCCCCAGCAGGGTCCTCGGAGCCGCGGTCACCCCAGCGGGGCGAGGGCGGGCACACACGACTCCCGCGGGCAGCGGTGTCGCTTCTAGCTCGCCCCCAAAGGCCCAGCTCTCCCGCGCTCACCCCGGGCCCAGTCCGCCATCGCGCCCCGTGCCACTCCCAGCTCGCCGCCACCCCAGAACCACCACCTCCGACGCGGCGCGGTCACAGGACAGGCGCTTCCGGCCCCGCCCACGCAGGCCACGTCCCGACCTGCCCCGCCCCCTCCTCACCAGGCTGGCTCAACTTCCGGCCGCGGGGGCCGGGCCGGCGACTAGACGGGGACGGAAATGACGTTTGCTTCTCCGCCCGGAAACAGGTTGGGGCGGGGCCATTTGACTTGGGTCGGCCGGGTTGGCTGGTGTCTTAGCGCTGAGACTGCGGTGCTGTCAGGCTCTCGCAGTTAGGAGAGCTCGGCGGGGCCGGGTGAGAGGAGTGGGCTCCTCCGGCAGGAGACAGTGGGGAGCCCGGTGTAGTGGGCTGAGGCCCGGCCCGGTGGGGCAGGGTCCGCGCCTCTGAGCGACTGAGTGCGGCGTGAAACAGCGGAGAACGACGGGAACATGAAAGATGGGGATGGTGGCGGGCGCCGGGGGAGGACCGAGCCCCTGGACGGGCGCTCAGCAGATGAGGGGCGTTTCCCGCGTGTCCTTTAATCCCCGTGACAGCCACTGAGACGGACTTTTACGTCTGGCTTCGCCTCCATCCCGACCTCCGCGCCCCGCTCTCCCCCTTCCTCGGCCCACTACGATCGTTCCCACCGTTGCACTTGCTGTTTCTGCCTGGAGGGACCTTCCTCCAGATCTTTTCCTGGCTCGCTTCCTGTCCCCGGTCTCACCGAAAATGGCACTTCCTCAGAGCCCTTTGCACTGTGACCGCCTCAAGTCGTCCCGTTTGTTTTTCCTCGTCTGTTTTCCCCTCTGGGATACAAGCTTCGCGAAGGCAGGGACCTGTGGGTCCTGCTCGCCCGCATCCCCAGTGCCTTGCATGCAGTAGGCGCGCGACAGACGCCCAACAAATCAAGTGGCTCAGGACTTGGGCTTCCGCTCTGCCTCCCAGTCGTTCTGTGGGTCAAGAGGGGCGTCAGTGTGTGTGTAGCAGGGAAGACCGGGGCGGGGGGGATGAGGGCTTAGTTCCTCTCCCGTTAGAAATTCCGGCCCGAGAAGTGAGGGGGGTCACTGTTCGGCTCAAGGCGCCTCCGTCCCGAGGGCGGCCCGTCACCCAGTCGGGTCTTGAAGCCGGGGCTGATTCGGCGGCCAGGTCTTCAATTCGCCCGCGCAGCTCCGGGCCGCTCCACCTTAAGGCGCGCACGCCCCTCCCGGCCCGCACCGAGCCGCGTCCACCCGATCCCGGCCTCCTCTGCGCACCCCGCACGCCCCTTCCCGGCTTCCCCCGCGCGCCGACGCGGGGCTTTCTGGGCCAGGGCGGGGCCGGCGAGCTGCGGCCCGGAGCCGCGGAGCTGGACCTCAGCCTTCCCGGCCGGAGCTTCCCGGCGCCGGTCCCAGGAGCGCCATGGAGCCCCGGGCGGTTGCGGAAGCCGTGGAGACAGGGGAGGAAGACGTGATCATGGAGGCTCTGCGGACGTACAACCAGGAGGTGAGCGGCAGCCCGAGGCCGTGGGACGGGCTCGGAGGGGGCGAGTGGTGCACGCGCGTGTCCGGCAGGGCGCTGTGTAAGTGAACCACAGGGAGCGCGGAGGGGTAGGGGGAGTGACCGGGGGAGAGCGGGGTGCACCCGCTGGGCGGCAGGTGCGTGGGGGGGGGGCGAGTGCAGACTCTGCCATCGGTCCTGAGCGGTGGCTCGCAGCTGCCGCAGAGTTAGAGACTGAGAGGCTGCCCCCATCCGCGCCCGACTCCCATGTGGACTCGAGCCCACTGGGTCTCTCTCCAGCACTCCCAGAGCTTCACGTTTGACGATGCCCAACAGGAGGACCGGAAGGTGGGTGCTGGCCCAAGGGGTAAAGGGGCAGGGACGGGTGGCCCAGGAAGAGGGGCCTGGTGGAGCCGCTCTTCTCCCTACCTACAGAGACTGGCGGAGCTGCTGGTGTCGGTCCTGGAGCAAGGCTTACCACCTTCCCACCGTGTCACCTGGCTTCAGAGTGTACGAATCTTGTCCCGGGACCGCAGCTGCCTGGATACCTTCACCAGCCGCCAGAGCCTGCAGGCACTGGCTTGCTATGCTGGCATCTCTGCCTCCAAAGAATCTGTCACAGAGGCCCGGGACATGGATGTTGTACTTGAGTCCCTCAAATGCCTATGCAACCTCGTGCTCAGCAGCCCCATGGCACAGATGCTGGCGGCAGAGGCCCGCCTGGTGGTGAAGCTGGCAGAGCGTGTGAGCCTGTACCGTGAGAGGAGCTTCCCCCATGACGTTCAGTTCTTTGACTTGCGGCTCCTCTTCCTGCTGACAGCGCTGCGCACCGATGTGCGGCAGCAGCTGTTTCAGGAGCTGAACGGAGTTCGCTTGCTGACTGACACACTGGAGCTGACGTTGGGGGTGACTCCTGAAGAGAGGCCCCCCAAGCTCCTTCCTCCCCAAGAGACTGAGCGAGCCATGGAGATCCTCAAAGTGCTCTTCAACATTACCTTCGACTCTGTCAGAAGGGAAGTGGAAGAGGTGAGGGCTGACCTGAGCCCATGGGTAGGGCCCAATTCAGCCCAGATGTTTCCTGGACATGCCTCCCACCGGGTACCTTCACGTTTCTAGGTGTCAGACATAGAGTGGACAGGACCTCCCAGCCTGTTGGAGGAGGCCAAGGAGATGCCTGTTTCAGGCAGGGGCCTCAGAAGGTTTCTGAGAGAGGTGGGGCCGCTTCTGGCACTTGTGGCCTGCCAGGAGGGCTGTGTGTGTGGCGGGCGGAGACTATGGGAGACCCTCCACCATGAGGCCATGGGTGTGGGGCCAGGGCACAGAGTGTGACTTCATTCCAAGGAGATATATTAACATTTTTGATTAGGGAAGTGCTCTGAGAAGAACACTGGTGGAGTTTTTAGGAAAACAGCAATGGTCATCTGTAGCTCTATGGCCAAGGTCACCTAGGGGCCAGGTGTGCAGTAGAGGAGATGCATAGTCAGTGCCACACAGGCCTGGAGTGCCGAGATGGTAGAACTTTAGCAGACAGCAATGGGGAGGAATGGGGCTAACCCTCACAGGAACCCCTTTCTTCGATCAGGAAGACGCTGCCCTTTACCGGTATTTGGGCACCCTTCTTCGGCACTGTGTGATGGTTGCTGCTGATGGAGACCGCACAGAAGAGTTCCATGGGTGAGGGTGGGGCCTGTTGTGGGAGGGAAGTGTGCTCAGATATCCAGACAGTGGTCCCTGGCCCTGGCTGTAGAGCATAACCAGCTGGGAGCCCAGGCCCCACCCTAGAGGTGGTGTGTGGGTAGGACTGGACATCAGTGTGTTTCCAAAGAGCCCCTGGTGCTTATAGCATGAGACTAGACAAGAGCCATGAATTTGGTGGCAGTAACGTGCTACCTCAACCTTGACCAGTGGTGACAGGTGGCCTGATATTTACAAGGAACCTTGGTCCCTTGCCCCTGTTCTTGGGTGACCTGTTTCTGGGCTGCTTTGGGTTCTAGAGACTGTCTTGTACTTCAGCCCAGATAGGGTGGGGCAGGCGGGGCATCTACAGAGAGTGCTGTCAGGGGCCCGCCCCACACAGCTGAGTGGGAGTGCCCTTGAGATCAGCTTTGATCCCTAGGGCTGTTCCTCGGGCCCCCAGATGTTGGCTCATGTAATGTGTAGCCCCAGCAGGGCCTATTAAGACCCCCCTCATTTGTCCTCAGCCACACAGTGAACCTTCTGGGGAACTTACCCCTGAATTGTCTGGACATCCTCCTCACCCTGGAGCCACACAAAGGCTCCCTGGAGTTCATGGGAGTGAATATGGATGTGATTCGCGTCCTGCTTGGCTTCCTAGAGAAGCGTTTGCACCAGGTAGGCTGGGGACTGCTGTGCAGGCTCCCCCAGTGGCTCTGGCCCTGGCTTTCCTGCACAGCTGTGGTCACTGCTTCTGCACCCTCCACACTGGTAAGTGGAGATCATCTTGGTGAGATTCGGGCAGTTCCTTCAGCTGCCAGGCTGAGTCCAGATCCTTTCTCCCTGAGAAGCATGTGGATACCCCACACACGCTTGAAGGTTTCACTTTTGCTGATTACTACAAGGAAACAAGTTTTTCAGAATCTAGTAAAGTGCTTGTTCTTTTTTAGATCTTTTTGTGGATCTTTTTTGAGTTGTCCTGAGAAGCCCCCAATCCCTGCTTTTGACCCTTGGACTCCTGGTGTCACTGTGCACAGGCAGCCCTTGATACAAGCATCACCTGTCCCTCAGTGTCCTGAGAAGACCTACAGAAGCCTCTGAACAGAGGTTCCTTCTGATTTCTGTGGCTGCACCATAGACCATCTGGACAGCTGGGACACGAACCATCTTCTGGGGGCTTGTGGACATTAGGCAGGCTGTAGTGCAACAGACTGAGATTTAGTAGACCTCCAGGAGTCCACAATGCCTGAGTAGGGGATGCTCACAGTGTATGTGAGCCAGTCAGAACACTTGGGCTGCGGTCATCTGGGCCTATTGCTGCCACTGCTGGTGTTGGGGTCCAGGGAGGTAACATGGGGGCTGGGGAGGGTAAGAAACTCCCTGCTCTCTATACATAGAGATTCCGTTCTTATTTCTTTTTGCCACCATTTTCTGGGAGCAATATGTGTGCCAGTGGTGTGCTAACAGCTTTAACTGCTTTGTGTTTTCATAACCCTGGTTTATAGTTGAGAAAGACTTAAATTAGGTATTTGCCCCAAGTTACAAAGCTTGCAAGTAACTTCCTGAGTTAGTTCCTGGTCCTGTCCATTTCAAAGCTGAAGAAGACACCCACCACCCACTCTCGGCACTGGGCTAACTGCAGTGGGGCCTCTTCCCAAGCCCCTGCCACCTGGACCAGCTGGGGTGTGCATGCAAATATGCATGCCACGCCCCTGCCGCCTGGACCAGCTGGGGTGTGCATGCAAACATGCGTGCAGCCGTGCGCCCCCCCCCCCCGCCAGCTTCAAGTCTGGCAGGGGCACAGCCCATGACAGAGGCTCCTCTGCAGACACACAGGCTGAAGGAGAGCGTGGCTCCCGTGCTGAGTGTGCTGACGGAGTGTGCCCGCATGCACCGCCCGGCCAGGAAGTTCCTGAAGGCCCAGGTATGGGGCAGAAGAGCTGGCACTCCTTGGGGACGTGGGCTGGGCCCTGGTCACAGACCCCAGCTGCTCCAAGCCAAGGTTTAGGGACAGCTGCCTCCCCAGGTGCTGCCCCCACTGCGGGACGTGAAGACCCGGCCTGAGGTAGGGGAGCTGCTGCGAAACAAGCTTGTCCGCCTCATGACGCACCTAGACACAGATGTGAAGAGGGTGGCTGCCGAGTTCCTGTTTGTCCTGTGCTCTGAGAGTGGTGAGTCGGGTAGGCCAGGCCCCAGCCTGCCCTGCCTTGGCCACGAGTGCACACTGACCTCTGCCTTGCCCCACAGTGCCCAGGTTCATCAAGTACACAGGTTATGGGAACGCTGCTGGCCTCCTGGCTGCCAGGGGCCTCATGTCAGGGGGCCGGCCTGAAGGCCAGTACTCAGAGGACGAGGACACGGACACAGACGAGTACAAGGAAGCCAAGGCCAGGTGTGTGCCTCCAACATTTGGGGCTCCTCCCACAGCTCCCTAGTCCCTGCTCCTATACCCATCTGCACTCCTATGGGGTGGGCGGGACCGGATGACAAATGGCAAGATCTTCCAGAGTCAGGCACCCGTTCCTAAGTGATGTCTACCCTGACAACAAGATGTGTCATTCTGAGAACACAGAGACTGAGAGAATGGTCAGGTGGCAGGAGCTGGTTATCTATGGTGCTCCTGGAGAGAGGTCTCTTCCTGCAGTTGCCTTGCCCCCCCTCATCCCACAGGGGAAATAGGTTTCTTGCCAGTCCAGGCCTGAGCAGGAAAATGTGGGACTTTACCAACCCCACACAGCCCTTCCTGTCCTTGAAGAGTCACTAATGCATTCCCCACACTCCCTCCCCTGGGAAACAGCATAAACCCCGTGACCGGGAGGGTGGAGGAAAAGCTGCCTAACCCTATGGAGGGCATGACAGAGGAGCAGAAGGAGCAGGAGGCCATGAAGCTGGTGAACATGTTTGACAAGCTCTCCAGGTATGTGGCATGGTGAGGGCCTGTAGCCAGAAAGGAGAGCAGATGCACGTCCTGTCTTGTGAGCCCCAGGACGTGGGATTGGAGGACGGCTTGGGGTCCAGCAAAGCTGCATTACTGAAGTTGGGAATCACTTGCCCTGGAGGAAATTCCCCAGGGAAGGGTTGGGAGGAGAGATCAGCATTGTGCCCATTTTACAGACAATAACTGAGGCCGAGAGAAATTTAAAAACTGTTTAATGTCTTAAAGCCATTAGGTAGCAGTTGGGATTTGGACCTGATTAACACAAGGTTTTCCCAGTAAATGGGAGCAGCCCACTTGGTGGAGAGGAAGGTAGCAGCCAGGGGTGAGCAGGACCCCTGCCCGGCCCACTGGGCCCTTTCCCCAGCCCCATTGCACCTTTCCCTGCAGGCACAGAGTCATCCAACCCATGGGGATGAGTCCCCGGGGCCACCTTACGTCTCTGCAGGACGCCATGTGCGAGACTATGGAGGGGCAGCTCTCCTCAGACCCTGACTCAGACCCTGACTGAGGGTGTCGGCTGTTCTGCTCCACCACCAGAACTGGTGCTGCTTCCAGAGACTTCTTTGGGGCTGCAACCCCAGGAAGCCACATCCCACCGGCCACACAGCTCCATGCCCCTCTCTCCAAGCTGGAGACCTTTTCTCCTTACTTCCAAGGTTCTGTTCGTGATTTGCCTCTGGTCCAGTTTCTTATTTCTAGGACTGTGATGGTCTTTTTCTGCTATAACTCTGGGTAGTCAGCCTTGATTTCCACAGATGAAGTACTTTCTTTGACATATGCCAAGAGGAATGTGTGCAGAAGCTGCCACCTGAGGGCAGGGCCTACCTGAACACACAGATGAGAGAGCATATAGGAGGGTGTGGGCTGAGTGTGGGCACACGCAGATGCAAAACATCTGAGGTTGGAGCACTGGCCCAGAGCCAGTATGTTGGGGCATGTGCTGCATTTGACAGGGAAAAATAATCTGCTAGAATTTTATATGCAACTATGTCAAACACACACTTCCAAGGTATCCTCTGTTGTTTCTGTCCCCACTGAGCGCAGGGCTAGCACGGGGTAGGCTCTTCTGCGTTGTTCTTGGTCCTGGCTTAGCCACCCACTGTTGTATCCACAGCACCTGTGTTCTTGCTGGTTGTGGCGATTAAATCTCAATCCTTCCCACTGGCTTAGACTATAAATACTTACATAAAGGAAAATGCCCCTTGTGCAAACATAATAAATTGAGATTTCTATTGTATACTACAAGTAACCACAGAAACATCATCCTGGAATAAAGAGTCTGGGGCAAGAATGTGTATGTGTGAATATATGTGTAAAATGGCAAGTAAAGAAACATGAAGTGGAATAGAAACTAATTTTGTTCTTTGTAGAATTCAATCTGTTGATCACGACTCATATTGAAGGGCAAGGTCATGGGTCCCCTCTCCATGGAGTCTAACAGTTAAATCTATTCCTATCAGCTCCAGCCCAGGCAAGGTTCTGGGACAGGAGGTGCTATTGCCCAGGAAACACAAAGCCAACATGATGCTAGGAAGCAGGATGTGCATGTATGTGGGTAAGAGCCAAGGAGGAGGCAGCCAGTGCCCAAATGGATCAGCGTTAGAGCTGGGCCTTGGTCCAACTCCAGGAAGAAGGGTGGGTTCTGCCCCCACGTCACAGTGTGGCCTGAGCAACACTGTGGCTCTCAGGAGAGTCAGACAAGCTGCTAGGAGCCAGCCTAGGTCTTAGGTGAGTAATGCTTCTGTGTCTAAGAGATTAATTCTAGCAGCATCACTGCAGGAAGCCCTGGTGGGTGACAGTGTGAGGACAGGAGACAGGCTAGGAAGTGCTGGAATATTCTGGAACATATCAGTTTCCCAAGGAGAGACTGAATACAGTAGGGTCAAGGGTGTGATACCCTTCAGAGAGGGGAGCTGGGATGGAAGACAAGGTGCTGCCACCTCCAGGGTAAATCCAGGGACAAATGTCCTCAGTCCTCAGACTCTTCCAATAGCGGAGTACACCCGTGTACCCCTAGGTCCCCTTTCCACATTCATGCCAGGAATATCTAATTAAAGATAACCATTCTGAAAGAGACCGATATGCTAGGAGACCCCAGGGCACCACCAGGGCGCAGATCTACAAGCCCAGGTTTTCTAACCATAGGGGATGCTGAGCCTGCCCTTCAGACAGCAACCTGGGCCCAGTAAAAGCAGATCCAGTCTGTAAAAGCAGATTCCACTCAGTTTATTTCAGTCCAAGAGGGGTCACTATGAGAAGAAAGCTTCTTGCATCAGGAGCTACAGCAGAGTGAAGAATTAAACACAGCAAGCAGGCAGCTCCATTGTATCAGGGTGGCAATGAGTGCAAACACCTCCCTACCCATCAGCACAGAGCTCACAGGTCGGGAAGACACTGCAGCGGCAGCCCCAGACGTCCTTTCTACCTCAGTTCGCATGTCCTGGTTCAGCAGCCAAAATCTGTAAACCTGCCCAAGCTGTCTTCAGGCGTGAGTTCTCATCAGAAATGGGATGTGGACATCTCCTGTGTCACTATTTCTCATATGTGTGCAGCCATCACCCTCCTATTTGTCTCGTCCATTGAGCTGGAACACAGGAAAGCGAATCAGTACTCTGTAAACACACTCAGGTAGGCCAGCAGATTTCAGGGTCTGGTCAGACATCTAGCTGGAGACAAGCAGAACATTTTATGAAACAAGCTTTTCTCTCTCTGCAAATGCTGCTTTGGGTCCAAGCTAAGGCAATCCCGGCAGGCCTGGCAGAATAGGGTAGCTAAGTGGAGAGTTTCATTCTAAGGGATGTTAGCTACCCAGTCAGGATGTGCTGACTGATGCTCAACTACTTAAAACATCGACTATTTGGAAAAATCACCCCTTGGGTAACAATTCTTTTTTTTTTTTAAAGCCAAAAAACCCTAAAATCACAACTCATTTTACATAAATGTTTTTGACATTTGATGGTCTTTATTTCCCTCTATTTAGTGAGATGAAAAATAGCACCGTCCTATACCTTAGCCCTAAGAGCCAAACTCTGAAATAAAAGGCTAAAAATAATACTGATGGTGATGCCTACTATGTGTAGATGCTCTCTCTGGTTCAGTCTTGGTAAAAAATCAGGATTCAACCAGAGGCTGGGGGCATGGGGAGGTGTTTACCAGTGTAGGTGAGTGGAGAGTACCAATTCCATGGCCCCGAGCCGTAAGGCACGCACAGATGTGGACAGGGAAAGGATCAGAATTTCCTAAGACACCTGCCTTGGGGGACAACAGAAACATCAAGTATGATATATTCTGATGAAATCCCCTTTGGACAGCGTTATACCTGCCTGTAATCATTTGAAATCTAAAAAGCATCAAGGCTCTTTGGCGTTCTACCCTCAGCAGATTGTAATAGATCAACAGCTTTCACACTGATTACTTCCTAAAAGCATCAGTAGTATGAGCTTCATCCCACACAGGTGCAGAGGAATTTGGCTTCTCAAAGCTCTTTGACTTGTATCTCAGAAATCACATATCAGGCCTCCAGGCCTCAGAGGGGAGCTGCTGGCTGCTTTATTCCAGGGAGCAAAGGCAGTACCCTGTAGTGTGTTAAGAGTGCAGACTTAACGGCCCTGACTGCCTGACCGTGTCCCTGCCTGGCCACTGTGAGTTGTGTACCTAGTGTCAGTTTCTTCACCTCCAAATGGAGATGGTAAAAATAACACCCGAGTCAGGTCCAATTCAGTGCCTGGTACAAGATTAACAACTACATCATCAGCCACTACTGTTTTAGCTAACGGGTCCACACCAGGTGGCCCAGAACCCAGAGCAGTGAGGAGGGCTGCTCTGCTCACTGAGAGCCCTGCTCAGCAGTCTATACCTTCCTGGTTTCCTGCTGGATAAGGTCCTGCAACTCTTCCGTCCAGCCTAGAAGCTCCACCAGCCTTTCCACGCCGTGAACCACATCCCCCAGCTGGGCGACGTCCCTGCTGCGAGGGCGCCAAGCCAAGGGCCCCACCAAATCATGGTTGATGAGTAGTCGGGGCACTGAGCTCCTCACCGCCTCAGACAAGCTGGCAAAAGGCTCCACCTGAAAAATGGCCCAAATGTGAGGGGCACAGTGTCGACCCCACCAGCCCTCAGGACACTTCATGCCACAGCCACTGAGGCCTTGGGTGGGGGACAGCACACTGGTCAGATCTCATGGTCCAGGGAAAACCCACCACCCATCTCATTTCTTCAGTCGAGCCTGCACACAAATGGCCTGTGGGAACGTGTTTCCTCCTCCCCGGCCTCTTCTCTTTAACTGCCTCTCGCTGCTTCCCACATGTCCTGGCTTCTCCCCGCCTTCATCAGGGCTCCATCCTTCCTGCCTCCTCTCTGCCTGTTCTCCCTGCCATGCTGTCTCCAGCACACCACAGGTGGACAACAATGCACACTCATCCCTCTGTCTGCCCCACTCACTGTGACACCACTACCCGTGTCTGGCACCCAGAGAAGCCAGTGCCCATGAGGGTCCCGACGCACCCAAGGCTGAGCTACTATCCCATCTCCCCACCGTCTTCACCACCCAGACTCCACAGAGGCCTCCCTCACTCCCTTTAGGCCTCAGTCCAACTCTCAAGTGAAAGTTTCTTTTACAAGTAACAGTGTAAAAAGATGTAGATTAATAAAGGGTATTGACACTGGCTCATTATCTGGGAAGAAAATGCTCAATTCCTACCTTTCATTGAAAACATTTCTAATACATTAAAGGTTTAACAGTAAACAAAACAGTTCTCGAAGAAAAGGGTTTATAAATAAAAGTAGGGAAGAACTTTTTAGGCATGTCAGATAAGGCAATGGAAAACAACAGATTTGACTATGTAAATACTATCACACTGGTATCTATATAAAACTATGCAGTGGCCGGGCGCAGGGGCACTCTGGCAGGCCGAGGTGGGAGGATCGCTCGAGGTCAGGAGTTCAAGACCAGCCTGAGCAAGAGTGAGACCCCATCTCTACTAAAAATAGAAAGAAATTAATTGGACAACTAAAAATATATATAAAAAATTAGCCAGGCATGGTGGCACATGCCTGTAGTCCCAGCTACTCAGAAGGCTGAGACAGAAGGATTGCTTGAGCCCAGGAGTCTGAGGTTGCTGTGAGCTAGGCTGACACCACGGCACTCTAGCCTGGGCAACAGAGTGAGACTCTGTCTCAAAAAATAACACATAAAAAAAATAAAACGATGCAGAAACTTTAAAAATTTTATAAACCTCTCATCACCATTAAACAAAAATATATACATTTGTGGCAAAAAGTTTATATTGCTAATTGATATGCTAATTTAATATAATTGAATTTATATTGCTAATATATAACCTAATAAAAAATGGGCAACAGATACAAATATACACTCCAAAGAGAAGAAACACAAATGGCCAATAAACATATAAAAAGATGAATTTCATTCTTTATTACAGAAATGCAAAAACTCTCACACATACCATTTATTTTTAACCAATCAGATTGGCAAAACTCAAAAAGATACATATTTTGGTATTGGTGAGGATGTGGGAAAATGGCCACTCATACATACTTTGTGGCAATATAATTGGTGTATCTTTCTGGAAAGCAAGTTATCAATATTTACCAACATTTATCCTTCAGAAGTACTTGCATGAGTGTGTAAAAATATACACATGGATATTTATACTACAGCATTTTTAACATAAAAATTGCATACTATTTATTTTTATTGTCCACCAATAAGAAATTGCTTAAATAAATTTTGTTATAAATCCACAAACCCTTATCTTAAAACTCTTGTGGCTTCATGTGTTTCAGAATTCAGAATTTTTCATATGTTAGAAAAGATCATATGGTTTATATACCATGTATGATGTCACACCTAAAGGAGATCTGGACATAGTACTCCATAATCAAACACATTAATATTTCTTCCACAAATAGTACAAAATAAACTCTGTGTGTGACATCACATTATTCAGTTTATACATTATTCAGTTATAGAAAAGGACCTCTCAGTTGGGACCTTGTATCCGGATAAGGGAGACTGTTGGTGTTAACAAGGCAGCAGATGGCCAAGCACAGGGGCTCACACCTGTAATCCCAGCCCTCTGGGAGGCTGAGGTGGGAGGATCACTGAGCCCAGGAGTTTGAGACAAGCTGGGCAACATCACAAGACCTTGTCTCCACAAAAATGCCATGGTGTCAACTAGCTCACAGCAACCTCAAACTCCTGGGCTCGAGCAATCCTCCTGCCTCAGCCTCTGGAGTAGCTGGGACTATAGGCACATGGCACTGTACCCAGCTAATTTTTGTATTTTTAGTAGAGACGAGGTCTCGCTCTTACTCAGGCTGGTCTCAAACTCCTGACCTCAAGCAATCCTCCCGCCTCGGCCTCCCAGAGTGCCAGGATTACAGGCGTGAGCCACCATGCCCGGCCCATCACCACAGACATTACCTGTGCCATCTGTCCTGCCAGACACCCCTCACCTCCATCAACCCTTAGCTCCAGTGACACCTTCCCGACAAGGTACAAGCAGAACAACCAAGTTGATACTATAGCCAGTTCCCAACCCCTCCCCTTTCTATCCTACTTGTTAATTTTCCCTATAACACAGATCATCTCCTGACAAACTATAGCTTCCTATATGTACATTTTACTGTGTCTGTCCTAAGCACTGGCACAGGGCCCAGTACACAAGACGCAGCAGAAGCGACTGAACAAATGCACAGCTCTGGGCCCCCAGCCCCTGGCCCCTCTGAGCACAGGTCTCTCTAGCCCTTCTGGCCCCGGGTGCCAACATCTAGTCAGGCACCAGTTCAGCTCACAGCCTGATTTCCTGCTCTCATCACATCTTTTATAAATTTCCTGAGCTTCAGACCCAGATGTAGAATAACCGCTTGAATATGGCCAGTGGGTATCTCCCAGGACCCTCAGACATGTGCGTGGGACCAAACTCAGCCCACCCCGCCCCAAGTTGCCCCTTACCAGCAATGCCCTGACCCCATAGCCCAAGTCAGACACCTCCTCCCCTCAACAGAGTGACTCTAAGCTGCTAGTCCAGCCCACTCCTTGCTGTCCCTATGACGGCCCACAGCTCTGCTTTCAGGACCGGCATCCTGGCACCTGCTCGCTCCAATCCCCAGTCCCCAAAGGTCTCCCTGACCCCAAGGGTGCAGCTCCACCCCTGGGCCAATCCCCTCCGGTGTGTCAATGCTTCCAGCACACCATTGGTCTTCCTGATCTGACCTGGGAGCCCCCTGCACCCCTACCTTTCCCTCATACATGGCGCCCCACCCACACATACAGCACCTCCAGCCCAGTGGCTTCCCCCTGTCCACCTCCCGTCCAGGCTGCTACCTCCTCAGCATGGAGGCCCAGCTGAGTCCATTCCTCTTCCAAAGGTGGCACTAATGCCCCAGCTCCCGGCAGTGACTCCTGTGTACCCCACCTCCTCTCCCCACAGGCCCGTTGACACACCTCCAGGGAGGTCCCAAGGATGAGCAGCAGATCTGCCATGGGGAAATCGACCACATGCAGCAAGAACCTCTCGGGCAGTGGCTCCCCGAAGAACACAATGTCGGGCTTTACGATGCCAGCACAGACTGGGCAGCGGGGGACCCTGTCTGCCATCACATCTGCCTAGGGAAATAGAGAAAACAGGCCCAAGGAAGATGCTGCAACACATTTTAAAAGGAAGAGGCAAAAAAAAAATTCCTTTTCTTTTCTTTACTAGACCACCAGGAAACAACAACTTCTTATAAAGAAAGTTTCAAACATTCACAAAAGCTGAGAGTAGTATAATGAAGCCCCCCATGTACCTAGCTTCACCAACGCAATCACCAACGTTTTGTTTCACAGCCAATTGTTTCACATAGCCCTCCAGAACTTGGGAGGGGGCTGCTGGAGTCTTTAGGGCAAATCCTGGACACCATATGAGTTCACTCATAAATACTTCAGCAGATATCTAGGGTATCTAACGCTGTGCTCTGTACCTGGGGTGGCAGTCAGGTGCTATGGAAACACCTGGTAGACCACGCAGCCCTCCTTCAGTGCTCTATAGGCATGTGGCTGACAACAGACATTATTCAGTGAGAAAGGCAATATAAAACCTGTCCCTGGTTTGAGTTGAAGTGACCATGGCATCGTCTCAGCCCCAGGAGGCATTCAGGTCAGCTTCAACTCATGGGCTGGCATGGTTAGGAATAGCAACATACTGCCAAAAACTGCTCCCTGTAGGCCAAGGTAAAGTATATGCAAACTATTAAAATATCACGCTGTACCTGGATTAGTGCCTGAGGCCATATGGAAAAGGAAGAAACTTAGGAGAAAGATAGGACTTTCTAAGATAAACGTTTACAGCTAATGGGATTTGTTTTGGCAGCCTGAATCCAGCAAGAAGCAGTAGGAAAAAAATGGACCAAAGATTTCAGATTATTATCAGATAAAGATAATAAAACTGTACAGTTTAAATTAAAAGAAAAAAAAACAAGACAAGCTTGAAATATTTCTTAAAGATAGAAAACTATTAACAAAAATAATCTAATGGACTTGAAAAATAATCAAACAGAACTTCTAAAAATCAAAAGTAGAGTAACCAAAATTAAAACTTAAAGGATTTTAGTCTCTACAACAGAATAGGATATTGATAAACTGAAAAACAGATCAGAAGAAATCATCCAGAGTGCAGCACAAGGAGGAGCAACAATGGGCGACACAGAAGAGCAGTCAGGAACCACAGGAGAGGGAGAAGCTCTAACGTATGTTCAATCAGAGTCCCTAAAATGAGGGCCCAGGGAGTGCGGCAGGGGCAGTCAACGCCTGGAGAGATAATGGCTGAGGATTATCCAGGAATTTTGAAAGATACCAATCCACAGATTCAGGAAGCCCTACAAATTTTAAGCAGACCAAATAAGAAGAAATCCATATAGAAAAACGCAGCACAGAGAAATTGCAAAACTCCAAAGACAAAGAGAAAAGTCTAAAAATATAAGAAGAACCGATTCTAAAGTGTATATGAAAAGGCAAAAAACTCAGAATAGCCAATGCAATACTGAAGAAGAACAAAGTCAGAGAGCTGACACTACTCAACATCAAGACTTACTATAATGCTACAGGAATCAAGACTGCTATATTAGTGAAAGAACAGACAAACAGATCAATAAAACAGAACAGAGAGCTCAAAACTGATACCCACATACATACATTGTCAACTGATCTTTGACAAAGGAGCAAAGGCAATTCAATGGGAAAGGACAGTCTTTTCAACAAATGATGCTGGAACTGAACAGACACACACTAAAAACTGAGCCTAGACACAGACCTTACGTACATCACTAATATTAACTCGAAATAGATCAAAGACCTAAATGTGAAACAATAAAGCTTCTAGAAGATAACATAGAGAAAACCTAGATGACCTGGGGTATGGTAATGACTTTTTAGATATAATACCAAAGGCACGATGCACAAAAGGAAAAATTGCTAAGTTGGACTTCATTAAAATTCAAAACTTCTGCTCTGTGAAAGACACTGTCAAGAGAATAAGACAAGCTACGGGAACAGAATACAGGCAAAAAATGTTTGCAAAAGACATGTCTGATAAAAGACTATTATCTAAAATATACAAAGAACTCTTAAAACTCAACAGTGAGAAAATAACCCAACTTAAAAATGGGGAAAAGACCTGAACAGACATCTCACCAAAGAAGATATACAGATGGCAAATAAGCATATGAAATGATACTTCACATAATATGCCATCAGGAAACTGCAAATTAAGGCAACAAGATGCCACTACACACTTATCAGAAAAGCTAAAATCCAAAATACTGAAAACAACACATGCTGGCCAGGATGTGGAGCAACAGGAACTCTCATCCATTGCTGGTGGGAATGCAAAATGGTACAGCCACTTTGGAAGACAGTTAGGCCGTTTCTTACAAAACTAAACATATTTTTACCGTATGACCCAGCAATCACAGTCCTTGCTATTTACCCAAATGAGCTGAAAACTTATGTCCACACAAAAACCTGCACATGAATATTTATAGCAGTTTTATTCATTTGTCAAAATTTGAAAGCAACCAACAAGTCCTTCAGTAGGTGAACGGATAAACTCTGGTATCAGACAATGGAATATTCTTCAGAGCTAAAAAGAAATGAGCTGTCAAGCCATGAAAAGACATGGAAGAAACTTAAATGCCTTTTATTTTACTAAGTGAAAGAAGCCAATCCAAAAAGGCTGCATTCTGTATGACTCCAACTATATGACGTTTGAAAAAAGGCAAAACCATGGAGACAGTAAAAAAAAATCAGTGGTTGTCAGGGGTTGGTGAGGAGGGAGACATGAATAGGCAAAGCACAGAGGACTTTTAGGACAGTGAAAGTGTTCTGCATGACACTACAGTGGTGGATACATGTCATTGTACGTTTGTCCAAACCCACAGAATGTCCAACACCAAGGGTGAACCTTAACATAAGATATGGGCTTTAGATGACGATGATGTGTCGGTGTAGGTTCGTTGGTTATAACAAATGGGCCACTCTGGTGGGGGATGTGGACAGTGGGGGAGGCAATGCACATGTGGGGACAGAGATATATGGGAACTGTCTGTACTTTCTACTCAATTTTGCTGTGAACCTAAAACTCCTCTAAAATATAGTCTATTTTATAAAAAAGTAAAAAAAGAAATACCCATCCTAAAATCTATATTGAATCTCAAGGGACCACAGATAGACAAAAGAATCTTGAAAAAGAAAAATAAAGTTGGGGCCGGGCGCAGTGGCTCATGCCTGTAATCCTAGCATTCTGGGAGGCCGAGGCGGGTGGATCGCTCAAGGTCAGGAGTTAGAAACCAGCCTGAGCAAGAGCGAGACCTCGTCTCTACTATAAATAGAAAGAAATTAATTGGCCAACTAAAAATATATAGAAAAAATTAGCTGGGCATGGTGGCGCATGCCTGTAGTCCCAGCTACTTGGGAGGCTGAGGCA
>CAUYRT010027512.1:0-14352 GCA_963574885.1 Lepilemur ruficaudatus | reverse complement strand
ATGCGCCACCATGCCCGGCTAATTTTTTACATATATTTTTAGTTGTCCAATTAATTTCTTTCTATTTTATAGTAGAGACGGGGTCTCGCTCTTGCTCAGGCTGGTCTTGAACTCCTGACCTTGAGCAATCCACCCGCCTGGGCCTCCCAGAGTGCTAGGATTACAGGCGTGAGCCACCGCGCCCGGCCTAGGAGGCTGTTTTTATAGGCTGTTTTTCCCATGCCAAGTTGGTTTTTAAATTCTTTGTGTGCTATTTGAATCTCATCTATGTATGTGCCACCCAGTGGCTAGTCCAGGACCTGGGTGGTAGTCTGTTAGTTCAGTGCTCACCATCTTTGGTATGCTGATTGAGATCTGATCCATGCCTCTGTAGTTTAGGGGTGAGCTCTGGAGTTCATAATCAATTTTATGAGGTCACTTTCCTAAAATTTCCCTCTCCATATCTCCCCATTACTTTCTGGGTTCCTCAGCCTCCCTTATATTTCCTCCAGTCAGAAATCTGGGGCTTTCTTTACCCAGTTTTTCTACTTACTTCCACAAGTGTGCCCATGCCTGGGACCCAGAAGTGGATGGACAGAGAGAAAGCAATGAGGGTTTACTCCATTCCTTTGGATCTTAGTGCCACCAATCATAGAGAAAGGTTTCCCTTCCTCTAAGCTTTGATTTCTGTGGTATTCTTTTGCTACCACAGGATCTTTTTGGAAGTTGGATTGTGAGAAAATGGAGAATTCTGGAGATTTCTGCACTCTCTCTGAGCATTAAGAATTCCCTTTGTTGATCTCTAAGCCAGAGCTAGAAGCCTCTCTTGGAGTTCACTCTATGTACCCCAGTGCTCCTTCCGGGTTTTAGGCTGGGGAATACTAGATAGAAAAAATAGTAAACTCACTCTTTACTTGTGAGAAAGTAAAAGGAGGAGATGAGATAGCTGCTCCATGCATTCTGTCCAAGATTTACAGCTGTATTCACTGGGAGAAACAGAGTGAAGTATGCTTACTCCATCTTCCCTGGGCCTGGAACTCCAGTGTTCTCTCACAGATTTAATAATAATTACCATTTCTACACACCATGCTAAATATTTTACATGGCTTATCCTGTGTCTTTCTAACTTGACTAATATGTGGCCTCCTTTAAAAGGAAAAGTATTCTTTAATGGACTCCTAGTGTTCAAGTTATTTTTTAAATCATTTTGTTCTTTAAATATGCATGGCTGAACAACTATGTCTAAACTTCTTATGCTTACAGTGCTTAAAGAACTATAAAACAAAATGAAATTTATGAATGAAATGCAAACAGAAGTACAATACAAAACAATGCAAATAAACATCATTTATTTAATGTGACAGATGACAGTGTTTGTTGAAACTAAATAGCTGTTCATACTGTGATTGTAGTGTATGACTGGGGTTTTTTTTTTTTTTTTTTTTTGTCATATCAGTGCTCCCTTATGCTGAGTGGTGACTCAATTCTCCTACTAATTTCTCTGTTTAACCACTGCATCACCCTGAAGCTTCCATTTGTACAGTGTGCTGTGATGTCATTTGGCCTATTTTTAACTCAAAGTAGCTTTTACATATTAACTCTCTTTTAACATATTAAGATAATAACACATTGTATATTAAGTCTGTCTTTCTCTCACAGCCCAAGATCATTAAAATAGTAGTTACTGGTGCCAACACTAGTGCAAATACCATTGAAAACTTTTGGTACTTAAATCTCCCAGCAAGACTTACTTATGAGGTAGTCAACCAGATGATCTGGACTATGTTAACATTAGAATTTTTAGCCTACTATTCAAATGAAAACCTCTACATTAAAAAATAGAGTTGTAGAAAATTCATAAGATTCAGAAAATATATTTGTGGATCCTAATTTGAGTAACACGACAACATTGTTGAATTTAATCCTTTCGACAAAAATATTACCACCAGCTTACAATGAGGAAATTGAGTCTTAGAGGGGTAACTTGGCCCAGGTCTCCCAGGTGATCAGTGGCAGAGTTGGGTACACACAGAGCATCCACATCTGTCCATCTCCAGGGCCTCCCCTCACGACTGTGACTCAGCCAAGGTTACTGTTTTCTCCGTGAAAGCTCATGCCTTGATCTGTTCTTCCGAAGTGGGCAGAGGCTACCTGGAACCCTCCAAATTGCCTCAGGTGATCTCCCTTCACTCCTTGATCTACATCCTTGTTGTTCCCTAAATTAAAGAATGAATTTTTTATTATGCCTCAAAGACAAGAAAGAATACAAAGAACATAGAACTATATTCATTTTATTACTATGAATTCCCTTTATGCCCTTGTCACTGCATGAAATATATTTTTCCATAGGTGGGATCAGTGTGCATATGCATGTAGCTTCCCCTGAGAAGCTTCTCTGTCTTCCCAGACACAATTAATCACTCTCTTTTCTTTTGAACACACAGCACTCTGCTCATCGGCCAAATGGAGTACTCAATCTATTATGCCATGCTTGTCCGTCTGCCTCTATACCATAAGCACCTTGAGGAACAAGGATCTTGTCATCTTCATCTTTGTGGCCTTGGAGGAGCACCAACACAGTTCAATATGCATGTGCTGAACTGAATTATGTCACGATTTTGCATATTAACTGACCGTATATTAAAATAAAACTATTCTCTTGATTTTTCTCCCCAGAACATTTTCCTCTCTTAGTCTTCTTTCACAGAAAGGGGCTTTACATCTGCCACCATCACATCTCTTGCCCGAACGATAGCCATTTCCTCTAATTGGTCTTGCCACGTCAACTCCAGTCCATGGAGAGCTCCAACGACCAGCTTTCCCTCCATCTTTCATTTCTCCTTCTCTATGTGTGTCTGCTTCATTCTCTTCTCTCTTCAACTTGGCTTTACCTTCTCTTTCTCCTCAGACCATGTATTAGTTATCTGTCACTGTGTAACAAATTGCCCCCAAACTTAGTGACTTAAGATGACATTTAGTATATCACAGTTTCTATAGGTTGAGCATCCAGGGGAGGCTTAGCGGGGTCCTCTGCTTCTTGTGGGCTGCAAGCAAAGGTGTCAGCTAGAGCTGCAGTCATCTCAAGGCTCAACTGGAGAAGGATCTGTTTCTAAGCTCACCACAGGGAGTTGGCAGGACTTAGTTCCTGAATGGTTGTTAGACCCAGAGCCACAGTGCTTGCTGGCTGCGGGCTGGAAGCCACCCTCAGTTCCTAGCTGTGTGGGTCTCACCTCAGAATATGGCAGTTGGCTTCACCAGAGCAAGCAAGGTGGAAGTGACAGCCTTTTACTCCTGATCTTGGAAGTGCATCACGCTTTCCGTATTCTGTTTGTTAGAAGCAGGTCGCTAGGTCCAGCCCACACTCAAGGATGGGGAGTGACACACAGGTGTGAATACCAGGAGGCCTAGATCACAGGGAGCTATTTCAGGAGCAGCTGACTGCAGACGAGATCACAGACCAGGAGACAATGGCTGTCCCTCAGCTCTCAAATTCATATGCATATATACAGCTTCCTGGAGAGGTCTGGTTCTGTCTTATGGTCCCAATTCTGGATTCTCAGGGAGAGATCTCTGATTGGCTAGCTCAAGCCATGTGCTCATCCTTGGTCCAGTCAACTGTGGCCAAGGTGACTGAGGTAAGATGAGCAAAGATGGTGGCTGGAGTCTACTCCTGTAGTTGGACTGGGGGAGGGGAGAAAGGGGGATTGTGGTGGTTTATCAGCTGTGCACAACTTGGCAGGTATCGGCTCTAGACATCCTGGCCCCTGGAGTCTATGATCACTCTTCTTGCTTTTCTAATCTCCCCAGACTAAGTAGCACCTAAAAAGGAGAAGCCACTGGTTTACACTGGACTCCCTAGTACACAGGAGATCCTTCTGTAAGTTTCCCAGAAAGAGAAATGGAGAGCATTGCCCTTAAGTTGCAACATAAGCTCCTGGCTTTGCAGAAGTTGGCATGTCTCTACAGGAATGGGGGCTCTCAGGCCAGAGGAGTGAGGGGAGGAAGGCAGGGGCAGGTTCAGAGACACACAGCCTTTTGAAACACCCTGGGTATAGTTCCTTCTCCCTTCTGGTGTACCAGGCCCATAGAAATGCGTCTTTTCCCAAGAGCGTGATCCTTCACAAGCTAAGTGACAGCCACATTGATTTTAAGACTATTGAGCAGAGTCTGTATTAAGCTGGGCCACTTAGAGTGCTTTGTCCCTGGCTCAGTTTGTTTATCCCCAGCCTAATATTTCCACTCAGCTATGGTGATCATATCCAGGAAGGGAGTCCCCAGGAATGCTTTCCAGGGATCCCTGAGTCTATCTCTTGGACGTAGTTGGATTGTAGACTAGCAGACTGCAGGTTCTGCCCTGTCTCTCCTGCCCCAGACACTGCACTGGCTGCTAGGGGCTGAGATAAGCCTTAGGGTGGTTGCCAAGCTCACAACAGCATGGACAAACTCCTTAGTGTGGGTCTGGGGATTTCTTCTTTTATTTTTTTAAAAATTGGGGTGAAATTCACCTAATGTAAAACTAACTATTTAAAGTGTACCGTTCAATGGCATTTAGTGCATTCACAGTGTTGGACAACCACCATCTCTCTAGTTGAAAGAAGTTTTCATTTCTCCAGAAGAATACCCTGTTCCCTTTAAGTGATTCTTCCTCATCACCTACCCCTGTGGTTCCCAACCTCGCCAGGCTGCAGACAGGTTGGTGGTCTGTTAGGAACTGGGCTGTGCAGCAGAAGGTGAGTGGCGGGTGAGTGAGTGAAGCTTCATCTGTATTTATAGCTGCTCCCATTGCTGGCATCACCGCCTGAGCTCCACCTCCTGTCAGATCAGTCACTGTCTCCATCACCCCTAGAAGGGACCGACTAGTCGCAGGAACACAAGCTCAGGGCTCCCACTGATTCTGCATTATGGTGAGTTGTATAATTATTTCATTATATATTACAATGTAATAATAATAGAAATAAAGTGCACAATAAATGTAATGCGCTTGAATCATCTTGAAACCACCCCCCACCACAGTCCATGGAAAAATTGTCTTCCATGAAACCAGTCCCTGGTGCCCAAAAAGGTTGGGGACCGCTGCCTACCCCACACCCGGTCCCTGGCAGCTACTTATCTGCTTTCTATCTCTATGTATTTGCCTATTCTGGATATTTCATATAAAAGGAACCATATAATATGTTGATCTTTTGTATCTGGCTTCGTTTACTTAGCATGTGTTTGAGGTTCATCCAATTGTTAGCATGTATTGATACTTCATTCCTTTTTATAGATAATTTTTTAAAATGAGGTATCTGTGTTAGAATTTTGACATATTATAACACACCTTTCCCACATTTCTCCATCTCTTTAACCTTTCTTTTTTCTTGAAGAGGGTAGGGGAGAATCTTTCAACCTGGAGAGGAACACAAATATTTTATTGTTGCTCTTGATCAAGATTTGTTTTTAAAATATTGGACTAGATGGTACAGCAAAATTACTGTCAACACAGTGTTTGAAGTCTCTTCACTAGGGACAGTGGAAGGTGAAGGTCCTCATTTGATCACACATCATTTATTGTGCACTTACTATGTGCTGACATGTTCTGCTAGGGGTAGGAACTCATGTTGGTTGGATCACCGAATGTCATAAAATGTTAACCCTGCCCTCACAGAGCATCAGCTCAGAGGTGTAGTGATAGAAACATCAACCAACCTTCACAATGCAGTGCAATAAATGCCTCTGTTAGATGTTTGCTCAGGGAGCTGTGAAGCACAGAGCAAGGGCATTGAACACATTGACTGCCACACTAGGAAAAAAAATTTTTCCTTGGGGCCTTGGTGATTTATTACGAAAATAGAATAAAAACTTCGAAAACAAAACAATCCTTTCTAATTTAATGAAAAATTTGTTATTTTTTTTATTGTTTTCTGTGTGTGAGTTATATGTAACACAATCCACGTTTTTAGAATGAAATTGTCAATATTAATTGTAACAATAAGAACATCAACAAGTGAGATGTTCATGAACAACTGCAGCGTTTTGCTTCATGAGTTAAATACAACTCACATGGCAGCTAATGTGTTAATCAATCAGGAAGACTTCCAGAAGAAACTGATGATTGAGTTGAGTCCTGAAGCCCAGAGAGAATTGCCCAGAAGGTGGACAAGAAAGAAACTGCTTATGAGAAGCCCCAGAACATCATGGTAAAACCTTGTAGGCAAATGAAGAAACCTAATGAAACACCTGATGAAAAGCAACAAGAAAAATGCCAAGCAGTCCTGGCTCCTCTGTCATAGACAACATGGGGAGGCTCATTTATTGGCTGGTGAGCTTGTCCCCACCAGATAGGTCAGCGGGACAGGCATGCTAATGTGCTCGGTGGGACGTGCATCAACATGACTCTGCAATCACAAGTTGCTGGTATATTCTGTTAGAGGCAGTGGAGTGTGGGGTTAAGAATTGGACTCTGGAGCCAGACAGCCTGAGCTTAAATCCAGATTCTGTCACTTCAGTCACTTGTGAGCTGTGGACCTTGAACAAAATATCTAACATCACGATGCCTCACTTTTGTCATCTATAAAATGGAAGACATAATAGTACCTACCTCTTTAGGTTGCTATGAGGATTGCATGAGTTGACATAGTGCATGTGAAGCACCGTCATTAAAGTAAGCACTCAAAAAGTCTCAGTTTTTATCATTCCTCTGGACTGATCACAGAAACCACTCATCAGGGGTGAACACCATATGGCTATGTGCCAGGCACTGGGTGATTTACACATCATCTCATTTAACACCCCTGACAACCCGGTGAGGAAAGTTAAAAAAAAAAAGTGACTTGACAGATGAGTCTTCAGGCTTGGAGAAATCCTGTCCCAAGACCCACAGCTAATGAGGGATGTTGTTCAAACTGAGCATTTGGACTTGGTTTGCCTGATCGTGGAGGCCTGCTCTTAAATGTGCCTCTATTCCACCTCCCTTGGGTGGGGGTTCCTCCAGAGTGCCAATGATGCACAAGCCTTGGGGGCTGGGGGTTTCTGATCTGAGGTCACTTGGTATTTCAACAAGTGTTTGGGACATTTGGGGATCTATCCTCTCCCCTTACGACTAAAGAATTCCAGTTTGAATGCACACCCATCTACACCCCATTCTCTGTATGTATCAGATTTATTTCATGTTTGTCCCATAGACCAAAATGCAGGGGGAGTTTCCTTCTTGGAACCAAATCTAACTGGGCATAGGGGACATGTTTGGATCCTGAGGAGGTGGTGAGCCATGCTAACTAGATTCACATTTACCCTTGTGATGCAGTCACATTGTAAGTGGGAACTGAACCTCAACCTATGGCCATTGAGTTGGCCTGCCAAGGGGTGGCTCTAGACAGGACCCTGGGGTTTTCCAGCTATTAGAGGTCTGGGTCAGGGATCATGGGCTCCCAAGTGTTAACCCTACAGGCCCCTTGCTGTAGGGGTTGGCACTCATTTGCGACTGCTGTTTCTATCTTCATCATGATGGAGGGGTAATTTTTGCTAAGAGCTCTTAGAGTGCCCGAGCCAGTAATTGCTGGAGAGAGTGGTCATAATCACATTTCCTGCTTCTGTCAGGGCCTTAGATCCCACAAGGCACCAAAGCACCTTGCGGGAGGCCTTTCCAAGTGGGAGTTCTCAGGAAAGGCCTAGAAACAAGGCTATGGGGCTTTGCCCAACCTCTTTGTGGTCTATTGGATTGAGGCCAAAAAAACAAAGCTGTTTAGAAACTTCGAGGGTGAGTTTTGTTTATTTTGGTGCCGTTGATTTTGGGATTGGAGGAAGGAGAGAAATGGAGGATCTTTGTAGGAGTTATATGTCTGCTTAGAGATTGTCCCCCCTGGTGGGGCATGAGTTGGGTGGACCGTGAGTTCCTCTCCCACACTTGATGTGAGCAGTAAGGGACGAAGTGCATCTGGGCTCTCTTAGGACTCAGGTCTTATCTGAGGAGTCTCTCTGCACCCTTCCTCCCTCCCCTTTTTTTTCTCCCTCTCTCCCCTCGTTCTTTGTTCAAGAACTTATTGATCACTTACCATGTGCTCAGATTGGGTGATATACATGTGGAGAAAACACACCAAGCAGTTCTCCTCCAGCGGGGGAGGCAGCCACCACTCACAACCCAGAGTGGTCCTGGGGTCTATGCCAGTTGCTGGGAGCACAGAGGAGGGTGCGGCTGACTTTGCCTAGAAGAGCAGGTGGGGGCTGAAGAGGAGAGGACACAGGGAGGCTTAAAAAGGGGCCAGCACTGGAGATGGACATAGGAGGAGTTTTCCAGGTGGTAAAGTGGGGAAGGGCACCCAGAAAGAGGAAACAGTATAAAGAAAGCTTTCATGGTAGGCAAGAGAATTGATAGGTGTTCAGGAAATGCAGTGTACAGTGTTCCAGGAAAATGTACTCATTAACAATGCAAAACCAACGCTGCTCTGTTGTAGACTATTGCAGCAGTACCCTAGTGTTGGTCGTGGGCATTTTGAATGTATCTGACCATAAGAAAACCAAAATATATAAATATTAATTAACATCCTGTTAAAATCCATGTACTAAAATTGTGAATGTATTTTATTGGATAACCATAGGCTTTGGTGTATCTGGAGCATAACATGTCATGTGGGTGAGAGAGAAAAGAATGAAATGAAGACAGAGCCAACTTAATGCTTGACTGGACACATGTGTTAAGGTTTCTCTTTTTTTTTCTTTTTATAATGGAAAATTTTCACACACACAAAAAAGCAGAGAGACTAGTACAATGAAGCCTTGTGTACCCGCAACCCAGCTTTAATAACCACCAACTTCCTTCCACTTTCGTTGCCTTCTTTTTTAATTGCTGGAGTCTCTTGAAATGAATCCTGTACCCATGGATACTTCAGTATAATTTCTTTTTTAAAAAAATATAATCACAAATCTATACCAGATATTTCTTTTTAAAAATATAACTACACTATCATTTTCACACCCAACAAAATAAACAAAAATTCTTTAATATCATTTAAAATTCTATGTTGAATTTTCCTTGACTATCTCAAAAATGTCTTTTTATAGTTGGTTTGTTTACATCAGAATCCAAACACAGTCCACATAGAGCATGTGCATGATTCGTCCTTTGAGTCTCTCTTAATCTACATTAGTTTTTCACACTGTCTGCTACCCTCTCCCACACTTAAATGTTTTTTTTTTTTTAATTAGGAAACTGGGTTGTCCTGTAGAACTCCCAAAGTTTGGGTTTGGCTGATTGTACTGTTGTCATGCTCTTTAACGAGCTCCTCTAACTCCCTTATTTCCCGCGAACTAGTAGAGCTAGAGGCTTGATTGAGTCAGGGTCTTTCTCCCATGGCAGGAAGACTTCACAGGCGGTGCCGTGTGCTTTGTTCCCTGGCTAGGGATGTTAACTTTGGTCACTGGGTTCAGGTGATGTCAGACTGATCCTTTCACTATAGAGTTTGTATTAAGACTCTTAAGCAGGAATGGCAAAAATAGATTTACATGACAAAGATCCCTCCTGGTGACTGTATGTGGAAGTGATCTTGGAAGGAGTGAGACCAGTTGGAAACAGTTGCAGTGGTCTAGGTGGAAGCGGAAGATTCTAAGACAGTAGTAGTAGCAGAGATGACACAGGAGGGTCTGTATTGGAGAGATACTAAGTATGTAGTGGGTGTCTACTGGATGTAGAAGTAAAGGTGTAGAACACAGCCATCTGTTGGCCTGTCGTCTTCTTTCTGTAACTACATCATAACTTAGGTGATCTCATTCATGGCCATGGACTTAAACACCCTCACTTGCTGATAGCTCCTGAAGTTATATCTGACCTTTGCCTTTTCCCTGAATTTTACACTCTTATATTCAATTACCTGGGATTTCAAACTTCCATGTCCAAAACCGTATGCTTGTGTCATTTGCATAAACTTGCTGTCTCTGGGTCTTCCCCATCCTAGTAATGGCACTGCTGTTCAAACAAAAGGAAACCTAGGAGTCCGCTTGTTTCTTATCTGTTCATCACATTCCCATCCAGCTCTTTTAGCTAGACCCACAAAATTTATTTGAATCTGAACTTTTCTCAGCAACTTTATCACTACCAGCCTAGGCCAGAATATAGTCATCTTTCAGCTCATCCTAAGACCTCACTGTTTCTGTTCTTACAGTACGTACTCCAGATAAGAGATGTAGACTAGCAGGGTTAGGGCTCAGAGGATGGTGCTTTTCATTATTCCTCTTTGATTCTTGGCAAAGTCAAGCGTTGCTCATCCCTCTTTTCATCATCTATACTTTCCCTCTAGTCCCAAGGCATTAAATAGAATCTTTACACAATTGTGGGAACTACAAAAATGGCCCATTTCTTCACCTCTCTCTGGATCTATGCCCTTTGCCATGTAGCTTTACAATGCTCCTTCACTCTGTCTCTGGGCTAGGCCAAGTGACTAGCTTTACCCAAGGGAATATCAGCAGATTATGATGCAAGCAAAGCCTTGAATAATGCATGGGCAGTTAGGCTTTTGGTCTTCCTCTCTTGTACCTCTGCCATTACCGTGAGAACATCTCCAGTGGACTAGCGGAGGAGATATGTGAAGCAGAGAGCTGAGGCTGGCCTGGACCTGTGAGTGAGGCTAGCCAAGATTAGCAGAGGCACCCAGTCAGCCTCCCTAACCCTAATGCATGAGCAGTTAAGGTTTCATGGTTGTTATGCAGCACTGTGACAATAGATAACTAGGGCATTCTAAATGTATATCCACCACGTGGAGCTTTCTTCTTAATTCCAGACTTGTATATCCAACTACTGTCAGATAACAGTATTTGAATATAGGACAGACAGCTCCCACAAAACAATACCAAGCCTTCTGCAAATCAGCTCTTCCCCTAATTGCTCCCATCTTATGTATCATTCATCTAGTAGCTCAGACCAAAAAGTGGGAGTCATTCTCTATTCTTTTATTTTCTTTGTGTTTCTCATTCAATGAATCAGGTTGTATTCTACTTTAACTTGAAAACATATCTCTTTAAATATATCCACCTTTCTCCATTCCCACTACTGACGTTAGTCCATAGCCCCATAAACTCTCTTCTGTGTTGTTATAGTCACCTCCTCCCTGTTTTCATACATGATAGTCAATTTTCAAAATGGTAGCCTGAATAATAGAAAAATATGAAAGCTGTGAAACCAAAAACATAGTCAACAAAAGAAAAAATAGGTAAATTGACTGTATCAAGATTAAAATTATTGTTCCTCAAAGGACACTACCAACAGGGTGAAAATGCAACCCATGGAATGGGAGAAAATATTTGGAAACCCTGTATTTGATAAGGGGTTAATATCCAAAATATAAAGAACTCATACAACTCAAAACCAAAGAGGCAACCCAAATAAAATATGGGCAAAGGACTTGAATGCACATTTTTTCCAAAGAAGATATACACATGGCCAGCAAGCACATGAAAAGATGCTCAACATCACTAATCATTAGGAAAATGCAATCAAAACCAGAATGAGATATCACCTCACACCCATTAGGACAGCTGTTTAAAAAAAACAACAGAAAAGAACAAGTGTTGTTGAGGATGGGGAGAAACTGGACTCCTTATGCACTGCTGGTGAGACTGTAAAATGGTTCATATTGAAAACCGTATAGCAATTCTTCAAAAAAATTAAAAATAGAATATGATCCAGCAATACTATTTCTGGGTATATGCCCAAAACAATCGAGAGCAGGGACATGAACAGATATTTGTACGCTCACATTCAGAACAGCATTATTCACAATAGCCAAGATATGGAAGCAACCCCAGTGTTCACTGGGCGGTAAATGGGTAAACAAAATGTGGTCTATATATACAATGGAATATTATTTAACCTTAAAAAGGAAGGAAATTCTGACACATGCTACAACATGGATGAAACTTGAAGACATACTAAGTAAAATCAGCTAGTCACAAGGGACAAATACTATATGATTTCATTTATTTGAAATACCTAGAGTAGTCAAAATGATAGAAACAGAAAGTAGAATGGTGGTTGCCAGGGGCTTAGGGTGGTGGTGAAAGGAGAAAGAGGAGTTACTATTTAATGGGTACTCAGTCTCACTTTTGCAGAATGAAGAGTTCTGTGGATGGGTGTGGTGATGGTTGCACAGCAATGTAAATGTATGCAAAACTATAGAACTGTATGCTTGAAATGGCTAAAATGGTAAATTTTGTTGTATATATTTACCACAATTAAAAAAATATCATGAAAAGTATTTCTCAGGCATTTTTTTTTAATTTCAGAATATTACGGGGGTACAAATGTTTTAGTTGCATGGATTGCTTTTGTACTGCATGAGTCACAGTTGTAAGTGTGCCCACCACCCAGATAGTGTACATTGTACCCATTAGGTATGATTTCATCCATCTCCTCATCCCCTTCCACCTGCTTGATTTCTGTTGAGTTTTACTTCCATCTGTGCACGTGAGTGCTGATCAGTTAGTTCCAACTTAATTGTGAGTGCATGTGGTGTTTATTTTTCCATTCTTGTGATACTTCACTTAGGAGAGTGGTCTCCTAAGATTGTTGCAAATGGTATTAATTCATTTTTTATGGCTGAGTAGTACTCCATGGATACATATACCACATTTTATTAATGCATTCATGAATTGATGGACACTTGGGTTGATTCCATATCTTTGCAATTATAAATTGTGCTGCAATAAACATTCTAGTGCAAGTGTCTTTTTGATAAAATTACTTTTTTTCCTTTAGGTAAATACCCAGTAGTGGGATTCCTGGATCAAATGGTAGGTCTACTTTTAGTTCTCTGAGGAATCCCCATACTATTTTCGATAGAGGTTGTACTAGTTTGCAGTCCCACCAACAGTGTATAAGTGTTCCTTTCTCTCTGCATCCATGTCAGCATCTATTGTTTTGGGACTTTTTGATAAAAGCCATTCTCACTGGGGTTAGGTGATATCTCATTGTGGTTTTCATTTGCATTTCTCTGATGATTAGAGATGTTGAGCATTTTTTCATATACTTATTGGCCATTAGTCTATCTTCTTTTGAAAAGCTTCTGTTCATGTCTTTTGCCCATTTTTTATTGGGGTTGTTTGATTTTTTTCTTGCTGATTTGCTTGAGTTCTTTGCAAATTCTGGTTATTAGCCCTTTATTAGATGTATGGCATGTGAATATTTTCTCCCATTCTGTAGGTTGTCTATTTGCTCTGTTGATTGTTTCCTTGGCTGTGCAGAAGCTTTTTAATTTAATCAAGTCCCATTTATTTATTTTTGTTGTTGCTGTGATTGCCCTTGGGGTCTTCTTCATAAATTCTTTGCCTAGGCTGATATCTGGAAGAGTTTTTCCATCATTTATTCTAGAATTCTTATGTTCTTATGTCTTAGATTTAAGTCTGTTATCGATCTTGAATTAATTTTTGAGTGGTGAGAGCTGTGGATGCTATTTCAATCTTCTACATGTGGCTATCCAATTTTCCCAGCATCATTTATTGAATAAGGGTTCTTTTCCCCAGTGTATATTGTGGTCTACTTTGTCAAAGATCAGATGGCAATATGTGGATGATTTTATATCTGGGTTCTCTATTCTGTTCCATTAGTCTATGTTTCTATTTTTGTGCCAGTGCCATGCTCTTTGGTTAATATAGCCTTGTAGTATAGTTTAAAATCTGGTAAAGAGATTCATCTATATTTGTTCCTTTTGTTTAAGGTTGCTTTGGCTCTTCAGGCTGTTTTCTGATTCCAAACAAAGCATAGAATTATTTTTTCTATATCTGCAAAATATGACATTGATATTTTGATGGGGATTGCATTGAATCTGTAAATCACTTTGGGCATTATGGACATTTTAACAATGTTGATTCTGCCAGCCCATGAGCGCGATATGTTTTCCATTTGTTTACATCATCTGCAATTTCCTTCCTCAGTGTTTTGTAGTTCTCTTTGTAGAAATCTTTCACCTCCTTGGTTAAATATATTTCTAGGTATTTTATTCTCTTTGTACCTGTTGTGAAGGGTATTGAGTCTTTGATTTTATTCTCAGCTTGACTGTTGTTGGTGTATAGGAATGCTACTGATTTGTGTACATTGATTTTGTAGCCTGAGACTTTGCTGAATTTATTTATCAATTCCAGGAGTCTGTTGGTGGAATCTTTTGGGTTTTTTAGATATAAGATCATATCATCGGCAAAGAGTGATAGTTTGACCTCCTCTTTTCCCATTTGGATACCTTTAATTTCTTTCTCTTGCCTGATTGCTCTGGCTAGGACTTCCAGCACTATGTTGAATATATTGCGATTCCTTGGGACTGGCAGGTGGAGAGGGAGAAGACAATTGTAGTCCTGATGTGGAATCCAGGGGCTCTGAGAGATGGTGGGAATGCATAATAGAATATAACAGAA
>CAUYRT010027510.1:0-11545 GCA_963574885.1 Lepilemur ruficaudatus | reverse complement strand
ACTCTTACACTGCTGGTGGGACTGCAAATTGGTGCAATCTTTGTGGAAAAGAATTTGGAGATTCCTCAAAGAGCTAAAAATAGAATTACCATTCGATCCAGCAATAGCATTATTAGGCATCTACCCAAAAGAGCATAAGACATTCTATGACAAAGACATTTGCACCTGAATGTTTATGGCAGTACAATTCACCATTGCTAGGTCATGGAAACAACCCAAGTACCCATCAATTCGTGAGTGGATTGTTAAAATTTGGTATATGTTCACAAGGGAATATTACTCAATTTTAAGAAATGACAGTGAGCTAGCACCGCTTATATTATCCTGGATTAAGCTTAAGCCCATTATTCAAAGTGAGGTGACACAACACCCGAAGAATGGGCCCCACTTGTACTCGCCATCAAACTGGTATTGACTGATTAGCACTATGGTGCTCAAATGGTGGGAGTAATCACTAGGGAATTGGGGGGTGGAGGATAAACCCACGTCTCAGTGACGTGGTGGGCACTGTGGAGGGGTGGGACATGCTTGAAAAGTAGTTGGGGAGCGGAATTAGGGGTCTCAATAGAGGAAAGGAATTCCTCTAAAACTGATTTATGTGATTAACTGTACATCTCGGTAAATTCACTGAAGATCATTTAATTGTACACTTAAAATGGAGTAAAGGCATGATATGTAAAGTATACTTCAATAAAGAAAAAAAAATATTCCTAAAAAAAAAAAGATTTACAGAACTGATAAATGAAATGTATTTCTTTTATTCTAAAGGTTTTTCTAGAAATAGTTAACTCCTCTATGAATTCTGAATAAAGAAAGGGATAGCCAATAGATTAAATAAATATTGCTATCAAAATAGGCCACAAGAGGACACGTTCAGTTAACAAAAAACAAGTAGGATTGTGATGACTGCTTTTTGGTTATGTCAGAATCTGAGTTTGTAGGGAAGATGAGCAGATCTGAATTGCGGGGCCTTGAAGCTTTTCTTGAGCTCTCAATCTTTTCCAGCCCACTGATCTTTAGGTCTTTGCTCTTACACTTGGATTCCCAGGGTCTGCGCCTCTCAGGTGCAGTTTACAATGTCATTCTGCCCTTGGGACCAAGCACCACCTTTTCTAAGGGCAGAGGAGAGGAAATGGCGGTCGTGGAGTTTATAGCCAATTTTAGAAGCACCACCTTTCTTGATTTGCTTTCTACCATCTACATTTTGTTTTTCTTTGAAAAATATGCACTGATGATATTTGACTGTAATCAAGGAACCAAAAATAACTTCTAAATGGGCTTAGCATTTTTACTCCAGGTGTGGATTTTTTGTCTTCAGACCATGGTATAAGAATCCACCTGGTTGATTAGATCTCGGCTGCAATGTCAGATGGTCTTAGGCATCCCTTCTCTGCACACGTTCACGCTATACCTTAATTTTTAAATTATCTTAGAAAGAGACTTTTAAAAAAATCAATGATGAAAACAAAGAAACATTAATAACTGATAACTCTTTACTACATGGAAATTTGAAAGTAATATTGACAAGATTAGTAAGTAAAAATCATTGTCTCCGTATTATTTGTGGTTTTCTTAATCCTTTAAATGATCCCAGTTTGGGGAAGGAAAAGGTAAAAGGAAAGTTCCCCAAGTTTTGCCATTACATTTCCCCAAATCTACATACCTAAGGAAAAATTCCTATTTAAAAATAAGTATGTGTAAAATGCATTTGCACCACATAAATAGGTACATATTTATATCTGATGAACTCTACCTTCATAATTGTGCTTATCTATTTTAATACTAATGTTGACATTTTTTCTATATGGAGTTGACACTAATTTGAGAAGCTTTAAAGGCAGTCTTGACATTATCAGAGTGTTTTCTTCTGTTGTGATGCTGGGGGATGAACTAATCCTTCTCTGGAACCTAACCTTCTTCCTCGAACCCTTTCGTGCCTTCCGAGCACTTTCTACGGAACTTTGCTTTGGCTAAGTTGCAGTCACCGAGTGAGTGCATTCTCAGATTGCTCCCCTAAAACCGGCAAGCTCCTCTTCCCCTCCTCCCAAACTCAAAAGGAGCTAGGGACTGTCCCCAGACACCCCTCTATTAGCCATTCTTCTCTTTTTTTCTTTAACCTCCCTTCTCACTGACATCCCTCCCCTCGTGCCTCCTTCCCACTCTCAACATGGAATAACATGTACTCAGTGATTTCCCAGGTAAAAGCCAAAATACCCAAAGCCCAAACACCAGAATGTTTTGAGTCCTGATCTCCTTCTCTGTCAGCACTTTGAAGGATAGATCCATCCTCACTCTTGTCTCTGTTCTGTCTCTCTTACCCTATAATCTGATTTCCAATCCCAAGCTCTGACAAGGTTCTGATGCAGTCCCTTGATTAGTGACATTTTGCCAATGCCAATAGACATGTCCCAGTTCATTCTCATTACATCTCCTTGGCGTTGAATCCCAGTGGTCACACCCGCCATCTTAAAACTCTTTCTTTGGCTTACCTGGCATTTCTGTCTTGAGGTTTTCAAGCTTTCTCTGTGGCTACTTCTTAACTCTTTTATAGATTTCCCATTGTTGGCCAAACTTTGGTCTTACCCAGGGTTATGTCCTGGAACCTGTGTTCTCCTCATTGTAAAGTATTTCACATCTAAACCCAATATCTGATTGCTATTCTACTGATCTCCTAATCTGTCTTGTCTGTCTAGATCTCTCTGCTGATCTCCAGACTCATATTTACCATAATGTATATGTCCAAAGCTTCATTTATTGCATTTTGCTCCAAACAAGATTCCCCCTGCTAACTACCCCCCATCCTAGAAAGGAGCATGTTGGATATCTCTCTCACACACTAAACCCTGATTTTCACTGTTTCTACCCATCGCTAAGTGGTATCATGTGCCTTGGGTCCAACTCTCTCTAGTCCACCATCTCAATCTCCCTGCTGCTTACTCAGTTTTAGTTTTAGGCCCACATTTCCTCCCATTTTCTTACTGTAACAGCCTCCTGAGCGCCGACTTCTGTCTCCTCTCTCACTCCCATTGCTGCAAGGCGCTTTGCTGATGCCAGAGTGTTTTTCTCTCATTCACAGCTCTGATCATGTGATTCCTTTGTTTGAAAGCCATCAAGGTTCTCCAGAGCTTTCAGGGTAAAGAGACAATTCCTTAGCTTAATACACAGGCCTTTATTTTTCTGAACCCTTCCCACTTCTGTAGTTCGATATTTCTCAGTGTGTGTTTCCAGGAGTACTGGGGAAAACGGAAAGAGTGGCTTTCTTTTCCTACTATAGGCCTTTGATATGCTAATGTGCACCATCCATCCACAAGAGGTGGATGTGCTAGACAGTATTTCCTAAAGTGATGTGATCAGGGAATATCTTTTTATCCAAGGATAATTTTCAAGTTCTGGTAGTTCATGCAATGCAATTTGAAACATGCTCTTCTAACCTTGTCTCCTGACACTTGCCCTTGCACACTGCACTTTAGCCATGTGGAGATCCGTGGGGTTCCCAGGATATAGTCTATGATGCTCTTCCTCACCTGTGTGCCATGCACAGGCCTTCCCTCTACTTAGAATGCCTTTCCCTGACATTTTGATCTAAATAGCTCCTATTTTTTCCAGGTGAGCATCACAGCCTCTGAGCATTCTTCTTTGCTTTCCCTCCCCTCCTGAGTCTGCTTTTGAACTCCTTCCTCTGTGTGCCCATTAAACTTGAGTACAGCACATACATTCTATTCAAGTCTGACTCTGTAATAATCCTACTTGACTTTGTGTCACTGGAATCTAGTAGATTGCCTGGCACAGAGGAGATGTTCAATAACTGCTGAACTCACATATGGATGAGTGGGTTGGATTGAAGAGGATGAAAATACGACCCAAGGGACAAGGCGTAGCATTCTTAAAGAAATGTTTCTGATCAGGACAATGGCTAGAACCAGCTGCATTCCTCAGAAAGGAAGGCTGGGATTTTTAAGGGGAGAAGGTAGAGAGGCTTCAAGGTGCTCCTGAGAAAGGGGAGAGACCATGAATGTCCCATAGGAGAGCTGGATTTGTACATGGCTTCCCTGGAAATGTAGAATAGATAATTTAATAAAATCAGATTTTTAATATAACTTTTTCCTGATGATAAAAACCATATATATTCATTATAGAAAATTTGGAAATCACAGAAAAATACAGAGAAGAAAATATAATCCCATTGTCCAAAAAGAATCTTTGTTGAGATTTGGGGTGGACCTTCAGCTCAGATTCAAGAAAATTGAATTATAGTGTAACATTATTTTGAGACATGCTTTTCTTTATTTAATGATGTGCTATAATCATTTCTCCAAGTCATTTTATGTTCTTACATAATGTGATTTTTAAAAATAACTGCGGTGCATTCTACTGTATGCTACCTCCAATTTTGTTTAATCATTATTTATGTTGGACATTAGGCTGTTTAAAGTTTTTCACTACTTAAATAACCTTGTGATGGATATTTTTGTATATAAGAAATTACTGGGTCAAAGAGTTAGTGTAGTCTGGTAATTTTGATTTACAATACCAACTTGTCCCCTAGAAAGATTATATCAATTTACATTTTAATCAACAGGATATGAGAATGATCATTTTCACTCACTCTCATCAGTTGGATTCTAAAAGAATTTCTGAGCTATTTTGGTAGATGAAAAATGGTATCTACTTTAATTTCAATTTTTTTGTTATTAGTGATGTTGGTAAATTTCTCATTTAGTTTTTGACTCTTTGTATTTATTCCCTTATAAATGGCCCTTTGCCGTTTGTACTGGGATATATATTTTGATTTAGTGATGAAGATGTGATAAAGTTTAACCCCTAAATGATCTTTTGAAACACAGATGTTAGTACTATTAAAATAGTTAATGATAAACTTAAAAAATTAGATGTGAATAAATCCCTGATACTAGATGACAGCCACTTAAGAGCGTTGAAAGTCTCAGGAAAGAAATGGTGGAGCTTTTGACCAATTAATTGCTGCCCCCTCATTTGTGCTTTCAGAGAATATTTTAAATAACTCTGTGTGTACTTATTCCTATTGTGTTTTGACTAGTAATCTCTGCATATTTTAGTGAAAGAACATGGGCTTTTGGTTAAAAAAAAATTGGGTCACAATTCTCATTCTACTTTATTAGCTTTGTGAATTCGCAATTTAACCTTTTTGGGGTCTAGTTTTGCTTCCTTTTCTGTCATATTGGGTTAATGATATCTATGACCTTGAGTTAGTGTTTTAAGTTAAGTGAGATAAGGTAGAAAAGGATTCCAGGTCAGGACTTAGGTCATAGTGAAGGTGCTATAACAGGTGATAGTATTTCCTCATCACCTACTATATATGATTGGACAGAAATAATGTGTAAGCTTTGGCAAAATTCTACATCATCCACACCAAGATAGAGTCTGTCTGGCCAAGTGGGTTCTGGCTCCACATGCAAATCTGGGGAGTGCTTGGAGAAGGACCTGAATGGAGGAAGAGACCGGCTGAGTTGTAGCAGCAAAGATGTGAGGAGGTTAAGAGGCAGCTGAACCCCTGAGACTGAAATAAACATGCAGGGTCTTCCCACCCCAAGGCCTGTGCCCTTGCCAGATTCAGTGTATTTTAAACCAAATCTATTATATATTTTCCAGACTGTATTCCTTAACTAATAATCCAGTTTCTCAAAGTGGCATCATTTTGAATTAATCTTTCTTCTGATCCTTCTAGGTAACTTACCAGCTTGTTGAGCTTTTTAAATGTGGGTTATCATCTCCCTTTTCTGTTCCCATTTCTACTCCGTAGTCCAGACTCTCCTCAATTTGGGGCTGGAGAAATGTGGCTCTCTGCCAGTGGGTGGTTCTGTCTGTAATTTCTCCAACTCCAGTCCATCCATGAAGTGTGCCATCGTCTACACATCAGTCCCAGTCCCCTGACGCTTCTAAAGCCCTCTGAAAGTTGGCCCCAGTATTCACGTGCATTCAATCATAATTACTCATACTCTTCAACGCACCTTTTCTGTCCTGCAGAGTACAAATTATACTTATTTTTTGATGTCCTTGCTGTTTTTCCTTCTGTTCCCAGCAATCTATCAAAATCCTAACCACACTTTAAGGCTTAGCTGGAGGTCTCTCCTCCATGAGGCTTTCTCAGATTCACATTCTTCTCTTACTTCCTGAATTTCTGTTCCCGGATTAATGGATACAGCATTTAGGGTTTATGGCTGCATGTGTGTTGGTTTTCCTTCTGCAGACCCACTGTGAAACCCTCTTAAAAATGCTCATCCATACGCTTCTACAGCCCTCCCAGTGCCTGGCCCAGATCTGGCCTAGCAAGGCCCACGACCTCCGTTAATCACTCTTACATGGGATGTAACCGCCGCAGGGCTGCCATGAGGTCGGGGAGCTCCCTGCCTCAGAGCCCCGGTGTACATGCTTGCTGCTGGGAGTGCTTGATTCCCCCAGCACTTCCTGTACAATCCTTGATCATCTTTCAAACCACAGCTCTATTTTCTCTCTCATGGAGACTTTTCCCATTTCCTCTTTGCCCTTCCTAGTTTGGCACAAATTGTCAGCCTTACTCTTTTTGACACTTAACCATAGGCCATTGGTTATTACTGCCTCCGTGCTTCCTATTTGGTGAGACTTGAGAAGCCTGCGGCTTGTTTCCAGGCTGGGGTGGCTCCTCTTTTCCCCTCTTCTTCTATTTCCAGGCCCTAGGCATTCCCTTCTCTTTGCGACAACCTCCACCCGATTTACTTATTGGGTTTTTCAACTGCTAAGACTTGCTGAGGAGTCAGCCCCTCATCTCACTACAAACAAGCATATAGGACACTTCAATTTTTCGGGTCATGCTAATCACTAAGGGGAAACATGAAGTTGCGGAAAAATCCAAGAAGAAGCCACATAAATATAAGAAATAAGCTATATGAATAAAAAAAAATAATTATTATATTTATTCATAATTTCTGGGGTTTTTTGCTTGCTAGGGCCCAGAAATCCCACTTGCTTTTGCATTTCTCTTGTAATTGAATAATTTAGCTACTTCTATAATGGTTTTTTATGTACCAGGCACTAGACTAGGAGCTAGGGATGATTTACCTGAATAAGACACAATTCCTGCCATTAGCCTATAAATATGCTCAAGTTCTTGTATTAGAAAAATACCAAATGTTGCTTAAACCTTCTCATTTCTTCAGAACCTCCAACCTAGGTCCTATGATTCCATTTTCCATGGAGCTCTTTGGGCCTGAAAATATAATTATAAGGAGAATAATAGGCTCTAACTAGTATATATAGTGCAACTTTAGCATAACTATAAAATGATGAGCCTATATTTTAATGGAAATGGTGGGAGTTATACATGGACCATGAAATTTATCAGGCTAAGTAATTCTCTTAGGAGGCTACATATTTATTTCACTGGCGATCCATTTGCTCAAAACATTTTGTTCCTTTTTTATAGGTACTGCTTTCAAAACAGTTTGACCACCATTTAGGAAAATCATTCCCAAAACATTTTAGCTGCACCTAATTTTGTGTCCTAAATAGTAGAGCCTACCTTAATCATAGAATTTATTCTTCAGACTCAACTTAGAATTTTTGGTTCTTTCTAAAAAATATATATACATACTCCCAGATGATAAAGATTTGGTACTTTGGGGTAGATCACTCTCAAAATGTGCTTTTGATTTTAAAAATAGTTTGTCAAAAGGAATTCTCAGTAGGTTCTAAGCAAGAACAGACTGATTAAAATTTGAGTAGAGCTTCTCAAGGGGACCAACAACCTCATGTTAGGTTGGGTTCCCAGATTTTGAGACGTAAAGTTGCTTGCAGAATGATTACTGGGGAAGGCTCTTGGGAGATACACTATACAGGAAGTGAGAAAAGAAGAATTGAACAGAGGGCAGAAGCTGACCCTCAAATGCAATTGTTACATGAAGATAAGAACTCAGGATTCTGAAAAGCAATATACAATTTCTCTATTCCAGTAAGTCGTATGCCTTGAATATCACCCAAATGATGTTCAGTAGATGTATACACTAGACCCAGACAATTTGGTGAGGAATGTTGCTCCATGAATGCAATATAAGCCAATAATCTGCCAGTAAACTTCTCATTTGACCTATGGAGGCCTACTATTTGAAATTGGATTATATCATCTAATAAAATGGATTCCCCAAACAAGGGAATTCCAGCTGGGGAATCCCAGTGTAATTTAGCTTCTTAAATAGATTGTAATTTTGCTATAATTGCAGGAATTATTTCTCAATTTTTCTACTTAATTTAAGTCGGTCTAATTTTATTGTTTGAAGTATATGTTGCTTGACATTGAATCTACACTAGCAGGTTTAAGTAGAGAAATGAGAAAGAAATCCATGCTAATCAATTCAGCTGGACTCAATCAATGCCTGGGGACCAAGGGGCAGGTGAACTCCAGCATTTCTGCAGAATTCTCAGATGTAACCAAGGCTCACAGCTCCCATTGTCCGAATAACAGCCAAATGAATAAATGGGTAAGTGGACGAGTATATTTCATTTTACTAGTTCAAATTCACCCACAAACAAGGAAGAGCACCCTGGAAAGTCAATCTGTGCCCTTAGGCTGAATGAATGATATGTTCTGATATTCTGATAGGGCCTGTCTGGCTAAACAAGCAGAGAGGAGTCCTAGTCCCTATATCTGATAAATCAAGATCCTGTCTGCATTGCAGACCCTTTTACCAACTCCTGTAAATGATTTATCAAGTACCCTTCCAGCTAGGTCTCCTGTGCTTCCACACACTGCGTACACATCCCTCACAGCATTTAGGCATTTGCGTCCCTGTTTCTCTCCCCACTTGATTTTAAGCTACTCACTGGAAGCAACTTGCACCAGCCCTAATTAGATAACAGGGATTAATATCATCTAATTCATCTATCATTTTATGGATGAAGAGACACTAGAAATTGCTCAGAGTCACACAGCGACTCAAAGTTGAAGCCGGGATTCAAACTCAGGATGGTGTAACTCTACTGATCCCTGTCTGTGAAGGGCTTTGTCCTAATCCTGTCTGTTTTTCCAGTGGTGAACAGAGTACCTGGCACAGAATGGACCTATAATAGACAGTTTTTAACTGTCCAAATAATTGAGAGTCCCCTGTAATAGACTCAGCTACCTCAAGGAACATACATGGCCGTAAACTACACAAGATTTCTGTCCAACTGAAGCTGTACCCTACACAGTCAATCCAACAATATTTTCTGTCCTTTGTTGTTCTAACTCCAAGACACAGTAACTATTATTGACTAGCAGGAAGTTTCCTTTTGACCTGCAATAGTCTCTTTCCCTACAGTTAGAAATCCCAGTGGAGAGACCTCTTTTCAGAGATGAGAGCAACGAGAAAAATAAAACTATTCATCTGGGACCTGAATTCTATTTGGCCTTTCAATTTACCTTCCTTTTGGCCCCTTTTCTCATGGGGACAAAAGACGATTGTGCTAAGAGTAATCCCTGACCATTTCCTGGGAGAAACACGATTAATTGTCTGGCACAGACTTTGCTGTCCTGGCTCCCTGTCTGCTGATGAGTATCCTGGTGGATGAGGGCTGAGTCCAAAATGAAGAGAAGCACAGGTATCTTGAGGAGTAAGTTGTTTCCTAAATTATTGGTACCCTCAAGGCCCGCCAGACCTCTAGCCTCTGAGGAGGACACTTGGACAGAATCCTTCAAGGCTTGGGTGGACTCACCTACATAGAGTAGCCTACTGGTCTACCAAGTTGTGGGAGTGTTCCAAGATAAATACATGGCAGTCAATTTGATTTCCCCCTGGAACAGGCTCAATGGGCTACAGATCACATTGATGCCCTGGTTTTCCTGCCAGTCTCCTAAAGGGCATGCTGAACTTGTTAATTTAGTTTTCTGTTTCATTGTCATGGTGTTTCATGCTGCGTAGGCAGCAGAACTTTGTGACAGCTTCCTGGTTAGCTTCGTGAAGCTGATGGCAATCTTTGCCTAGCTAGAGGTTTCTCAGGCACAGACTCCACATGGCCTCGTGTAACCCCAGACCTCTCCAGAGTCATGACACCACCTCCTTCCCACTGTCCCACATTGCATTTATTATAAGTCCAGACTTCTTTGCCTAGTCTCTCAGTATGTAGGGGAGGAGGAGGGATGAGGTGGGATAAAAGATACATTGCCACAACATAGAAATTATCATCCAGCACTTCCTGAATGACCATATGTGGAACTTTAAAATATTTCTAGCCTTTTAAGTTGAAGGAAATTTCCCAATGTATAATAGCATATTCTGACACTAACTTATAAATGTTTTGTACCTGTATGGTACAAAATAGGGTACTAGCAAAGGTCACTCCATGTAGAAAGAAAATGTGTGTTTAAAGAGAGCAATGGCAAAAAAATCAACACAGGCACTGTATTAGTTTCCAATGGCTACTCTAACAAATTACCACAACCCTAAAACAACAGCAATTTATTATCTTACAGTGCTGGAAATCAGAATTCTGAAATGAGTCCTTTAGGATTAAAAGGGAGAGGTCAGCAGAGCTATGTCCCTTCTGGAGGCTTGAGGGGAAAATCTTGTCCTAGCCTTCTCCAGCTTCCAGAGGCAGCCCCTCTCCTTGGCCCCAGGATGCAGCCCTCTGAGCTGCACTTTTGTGGTCACATCTTCCTCTCTAACTTTGTCCAGAAATCCTGGAGAATCTCCCCATCTCAGGATCTTTAACCACACCTACAAAGTCCCTTTTGCCATGTAAGGTGACATAATTACAGGTTCCAGGGATTACGACATGGGCATCTTTAGGAGGTCATTATTCTGCCTCCCACAAATACTATTGCTTCTGGTGTTCGATACAATTTTTATTTGAGTGATAAGAAAAATGACCTTGTATGCTGCCAAAAGACAGAATGAAGGTCATTAGTAAACCACTCAGTCACTTTTCCTGGCTTTCTTTTCTACTTCTTGTCACCTGTTGTTAATCTGCTTCAGCTACAGAACATACATTGACCTTCTATGCATGTACTTGCTTACGTATCCTTCTCTCTGGCCTCAGCTATGGACGATAATTAAGCACTTACACCTGCGTGACACACGTGCCCACTCACAAACACACAAATCCTACTGGCGCAAAGGCATCCTTACTGAGGCAAAAGCAAACTCTCTCCCAGGGCACTTTACTGGTAGCGTCTGTAGTAGTTGAGTGCTCTTCTCAACTCGGGATTTCTCCAGTCTTGAAAATTGTTTAGGCACAAAACAGCTGCCTTCCATCCTGAGGCCCACTTGAGAGCATCGTCAGATAAGAATCAAGTTTCTGAAAATTCCTGACTACTGTACTGAGCTTTCTGTTCCTGGAATATACACTCTTGTCCTCCCGTCCTGTGCTTCACAGCTCTAGGCAGGGGAGAAGCTGGCTAAGATCCCAAATGATTTACTTTTTTTTTTTTAATTGGGGGAAAACTACAAAGCATTTACAGTACAATGTTTACAGTCACAATTTATAGTGAGCTGATTTCCCAAAATATATTACCACTCAAGTTGACTTATCTTGTTACATTTAAAAATCTACTCTGTCA
>CAUYRT010027508.1:0-62194 GCA_963574885.1 Lepilemur ruficaudatus | reverse complement strand
CTAAATATATATAGAAAAAATTAGCCGGGCATGGTGGCGCATGCCTGTAGTCCCAGCTACTCGGGAGGCTCAGGCAGAAGGATCACTTCAGCCCAGGAGTTTGAGGTTGCTGTGAGCTAGGCTGCCGCCACGGCACTCTAGTCCGGGCAGCAGGGTGAGACTCTGTCTCAAAAAAAAAAAAAAAAAATGAGAGCATAAAATACTTACTGTCTCATCACCGACCGCACAGCACCCACGGGAAGAAAATAATGAAGAGGAATCCCAGCGTGTGACGCAGCCAGGCACCCTGGCTGGAATGCTGAAGTGGTTTTGGGTGCTTTTTTCCCAGAAATTTTATAGCAATAATGCATGTGTTCAAGGCTTCCTTGCTTTTTAATAATTATGTATGTTTTATACACATAGTATTCTTCTGCCACACTGCTCTGATTTGCTAAAACAAAGGCATGTACAGAAGCCGAGAGAGTCTCGCCAGCATCCCCGCACCTGCCACGGTGTATCTGTGCGGGGACCCAACACCCCGGGAACAGTCGCTCCTCACGTTGCCGGGTGGTCACGTTGCGCTCTGCGCGGAGTTTGGATTGTCTTTGATGCCGTGTTTCTGCGTTGCCTTTGTGTGCAGGGCACGGTGCAGGCCTCCAGTGAGCCCTCGTGATTAACCGGATCTGGCACATTCAAAGGCCCCAGGAAAGGTTCTGTCCGGGGCTCCTGCATCTTCTTATGTCGCAGATATGAAAGGCGCAGCTTCTAATGTAGCTGTAGCCCAGAGCAGACAGACCCAGGACTCTGGCCCCCAGGGCCACAGAACACAGGGTTTGTGTGGGCCTGTATTAGCCATGTCCTTCTTAGGCTTTGACTCTGGGGTCTTGCTCTGGGGTCTCCAGCTCTGGAGAGGCTGCTTCTCCGGGGCTCGCCAATCCCTAGACAGCAAACGACTCACCCAGAGCGCACCTTTCATATGCAAGTGAACCCAGACCCCCAGCCAGGGCCTTCACCTCTCTCTGGGCCACTATCCATCCGCCCTAATCACGCCAAGGCCAGGTACCAGCACTGGGGGCAGCCTCTGTGCCCCAGAGCCCAACAAAATTACTCAAGCCAGCCCGTCCTCAGCCTGCTTACGCTGCAAGTTCCTTCCTGCGAAACCACAATAAAGGTTCCTGCTCACACTCTCCCCCATCCCCCGAGGGGCTTGGTGTGTGGCCCTGCCCAGGGTGGCTGTCCCCTGCTTCCACGATTGTAAGGACCTCCTCCTTCAGCATAGGCATGCTTATGTGTGCATGTCTTACCAGGCCATGTGTAAACAAATCCCGGGGACCCTAAAACAAACCCCCAGGAGTTCTGAAGTTCAGCTCAGACACACAGTCCTGGGCCAGGCTGCAGAGGGTGACACTCAGCCTCGTTTGCAGCTTCAAATATTGGTTGAGTGTCCATCATGTGCCAGGCATTCCACTGGGAACCAGAAGTCCAGAGATGAATAAGAGACCGTCTCTGCTCTCGCAGAGTCCAGGCTAGTTAGTGGAGTTTGCCACTATAAAAACAAGGAAAAAGCAAGCTATAAGGACTCTAGTGGAGGGATGGGCCACAGAAGGGGCAGAAGAGGGATTAGGGGAATGAGAGGGAATGGTCAGGCAGGGCCTCAACTGGTGTGATGGTTTCAGCTGGGTCTTGAGAGATGAGTAGGAGTTTGTCAGGCACATCAGGAGGTGGATGGAGACCTGAGAAACTATTACTCATGCAAGGTGTGTGGATGGAACAGAGCGCCTGGAATGCAAGGGAGTCCATGAGGCTGGGAAAGTAGTGTTTATATGTTGTCTCCATTTCTATTGACATGTAACAAACTATCCCAAAACTTAGTGGCATAAAATAAGTACGATTTATCATATCTCAAATTTCTGTGGATTGGCTGGGCTTACAGGGGAGGTTCTTCTGCCCCATGGGGTGTTTGCTGGGGCTGCTGCAACACGGGTGTTGACAGCCTTCAGCTGGGACCTCAGTTTGGAACTAGAACACCTAAGGTGGCATCACTCACAAATCTGGTACCTTGGCTGGGGTGGCTGGACCACTGGGCCTCTCTCCCCATCAGGGAGGTCAGCCTCTCACACGGTGGCTCCGGGCTCCGAGAGAACTACCTCAGAGCTGCCAAACCTCTTAAGGTTGCGGCTGAGACCGGCCCAGCATCCCCTCTGCCGCACTGTGTTGGTCAAAGCAAGTCATAGCCCGGCTCAGATGCAAGGGGAGGTGCAGGAGACCATGGCTCTTGAAGGGGTCGCTGCACATGTGAACAGAGGGGAGGATGTTTGCAGACCAGCCACCACATGTGCAAAGTTTGCATTTTGCCCTATAGATGACATGGGCGGCTGTTGAAGGGCTGGGGGTGGCATGGTCAGATTTGTGCTCTAGGAGGACACTCTGGCTGTGGTTTGGAGGCCAGGCCAGAGAACAATTCTGACAACAAAAGGCACCATTAGGAGGTTGCTGTCTATGGTTTAGGCAAGAGGTGACACTGTGAGTTGAACTGTGTCCTCCCCAAAAGATATTTTGTGGCTAAGTCCTCGCCCTGGTGAATGTGATCTTGTTTGGAAATAGAGTCTCTGCGGGTGTAATCAGGTCAGGACGAGGCCATTAGGATGGGCCCCAATCCGATCTCACTGGAAGCCTTAAAAGAAGAGGAAAATGCCACGCGAGGGCACAGAAATGCAGGGAGCATGCCATGTGACCACAGAGGCAGAGAAACGTCGAGGGTTGGTGGCCACTACAGGGAAGGGGCAAGGACAGATTCTCCCCGGAATCTCAGAGGGTGCATAGCCTGCAGACACCTTGACTCCGAACTTCTGACCTCCAGGACTGAGAATGCATTTCTGTCGTGCCGAGCAGCTGGGTTTGTGGTACTGTGTTACAGCGGCCCTGGGAGCTCTGAGACTGGGCTGACTGGGCGGTGGCCATGGGCCAGGGGAGGGGAGGGGCCCAGTGGCAGATGAGCGTGAGGGTGAGGGGTGTGCAGGCCTACGGCTCCAGGTCTGGGGCTCCTGTCTTTTGTTTCGGCCACAGGGCTCGGCCTTTGCCAGCCTTCGTTAGCCCTTGTTAGACTGGCCAGGCTGTGGGGCTGTCTGATGGTGACAGGTGTCCACCACTGCAGTGTCATACAGAGTAGTGTCACTGCTCGAAACATCCCCTGTGCTCTGTCTGTTCATCCCTCCCTCCCCCAACCCCTGGCAACCACTGATCTTCTGTCTCCATAATTTTGCCTTTCCCAGAATTATACAGTTGAATCCTACAGTATCTGCCTTTTCAGATTGGCTTCTGTCACTTAGTAATATGCCTTTAAGTTCCCTCCATGTCTTTTCATGGTTTGAAAGCTCCTTTCTTTTTAGCACTGAATACTATCTCCTCTTCTGCACGTAACGCAGTGTATTTATCCACTCACCTACTGAGGGACATCTTGGGTGCTCCCAAGCTTTGGCAGTTATGAATAAAGTTGCTATAGACATCCCTGTTCAAGTTTTTGTGTGGACATAAGTTTTCAATTAATTTGGGTAAATACCAAGGAGTGTGCGTGCTGGATCATATGGTAAGAGTATGTTTAGTTTTATAAGAAACTGTCAAATTGACTTCCAAAGTGGCTGTACCATTTTCCAAGCCCCCAGCAATGAATGAAAGTTCCCATTGCTCCACATCCTCACCCGCATTTGGTGTTGTTGGTGTTTTGGATTTCTGACATTCTAGTAGGTGTGTGGTGTGGCCAGTGTTTCTTCTTAATTAAATTTTGGGCACTACCTCAAGTACCGACTTCGGATGCTGCAGTTCTATCATCTTGAATGAAAGGAAAGTGTAACAGAGCCACTCACGCGTTCGGCATCCACTTCATTATCAGATATTTTTTGAGTGGCTACCATGTGCCTGGCACCGGGGGTTCTCAGATAAAAGATGCTCTCTCTGCCTCAAAGAGCTCAGAGCCTCGTGCAGGAGGATGAAGGTGGGCGACTGGCACTCAGCACTAGGGAGCACGCGGTAGGAGGGTCCTGTGTTCCTGAGGAGGGAAGCCAAGAAAGGGGCGCTACCCAGCGAGGAGGGCAGGCTGGGCAGGGCACGGGCAGGAGACGGCCGCTGAGCCTCCGGAGGTTGAGGCTGGATGGACAGTCGCAGGCCTGGAGACACAGAGGGCGGGCAGGGAGGGCCCGGCGGTTCCAGGCAGAGGGTGGGCAAAGGCTGGGGAGCAAAAGCTGCGTCTCAGGGTGTGAGGACGAGGACTCCGGGATCCAGCAGGGAACAGAGAGGCCTGGGTTTGCTTTCCAGGAGGACCTCGGGCCAGCGGGGTGTACGGACAGGAGGGAGGGAACCAGGCGTGTGGAAGGTGGGATCCGCAGACAGGTGGGCTCACTTGCCCCTCAGCCACTCTGCAAACACCTACGGGGTGCAGATCTCTGCCCGAGAGAGCCTCTGGCCCAGCTGTGGATAATCCAAAGTCGCACTTTAGGAGAAATGTTGACCTCCTCTCTTTACTCCTCATAGCTGGGACCAGAGCTGCTGACAAACTCATTTTAAAAGTCTGATTTAAGGTCATTTATTTCCCCTCCTTGACTAGCGCTCCAGTGGGCGGACAATGCGTCGTGAAACGGATGTCACGAAACTGGCATCCTTCTGGGTCTTTGTTTGCACCCAGGTGGCAGCAGTTGGGGAGGCTGGAGGAGGAGCAGGAGGGGATCTGAGGGCTGGCCCAGCCCACTGCGCTGTCACCACCCTGAATCCACGACGGATGGCGGATGAGTTAACGACCATGGCAACCGACAGGCACTCAGCAGTCCGGTGAGTTGTCTGCGCAATCTCACCTGTTGGGCGGTGGTGGCGACAGCTCGCTCCTCCTTCGGTACAGCGAAAGACGCCATTTCTTCTCATCCCCCCGCTGGCTTCTTGTATTTTTTTTAAGGGACACAAACTAGCTAGCAGCATTTACACACCATTAAGCCCAAGCAATTATGACAAATGTGCTAAAAATCCATAAACTAGAAAAAAGTAAAATCTTGCCCACAAGCACAGGTTATCGATGTTTCTCAAACTAGTCTGAAATCAGTAGGGAAATTACATCTTGCTGGGCTTCCTCAAGGAGGAGCCAAGGACAAAGGACAAAGCCAGCAACTGCAGCTTCTGCAGGACAGCTGGGGAGCAGGAAGAAGGGGTGCTGGGGGAGGGGGTGCATTTGCCAGATGAGCAGCCAGCTCGCTGCAAAGTTGAATTTCCTCTAAATTAAGATCTTTCATCCGTTCCAAAAATATGAGCACCTACTATGGGCCAGGGAGCGCTCTAAGCACCTGGAATATATATCGCCACTGTATTCAAGATAGTCCCTGTTTTCAAATGGAATTTATATTCTGTTAGGGAAGACACAATATAAACAACTTCAACACCATATATCATATAATGTTAGGAAACAAAACCTGCTATGAGGAATAGAAAAAGCAAGGCATGCTGCCAGGAGATTGACAGTGATTTGAGCTGAGGGCAGGAGCAATGCTGGGAAGGGCTCCAGGCAGGGGAGCAGCTGGAGGTAGTGGAGCAGCTGGAGGTGGTAGAGTAGCTGTAGGTGGTGGAGCAGCTGTAGGTGATGGAGCAGCTGGAAGTGGTGGAGCAGCTGTAGGTGGTGGAGCAGCTGGACGTGGTGGAGCAGCTGGAGGCCATGGTGTGGCCCAGCAGAGAGGAGGCTGGAGGCTGGGAAGAAACCATTTTTGCCCTGGTTGGCCCTGAAGACTTCTGAGGTAGAAACTCCACATGGCCAGGGACCACACGCCTCTTTGTGGCAAGGATAAATCTCATAGTCACAAACCTGGGTATAAAAAACCTGGTTTTTGGTAACTACTTAATTTCCGACTCTGAGCCCCCAAGCTGTGGGTAAAGAATGAGCCCAGGCATTTCTAGGTAGCCTCAGTCTAAGTCAGGAATTTCTAACCTGTTAGAGTTTCCCTCTCACCCTCTGGCTGCATGTGATGTGCTTGTCATCATGTCCTCTGGGCAGATGCCTGGGTCCTGGGTCACTGCTCTGTGACCTCTGCGAGACGTGACTGCCACGGCCCCCATGCTACTGCTCCCTCGGCAGGCATTAGAGATCCATGTATTTGCTCAGGACGTTTTTTGCCTGTGACAGCAAAGAGCTGCCTTCTTACAAAATTCAGGCTATGATGACATTTCCCCAACAGAAGGAAATGCCGGTGTTGAGGACCCCTTTCCTGCTTTGGACACAGGGACCGCCCTCACCCTGGGCGTGGCTGGGGCACGGGACACGTGCAGCTGCTCTTCTCTGCCCGTCTGGGGCCTTGGAGCGAGGGGCTGGGATCTGGCCATGGGGCTGTCCTGTCTCTCTGCCGCTATGTGACTTGCCTTGATTTCCACGAGCTGCTCTCAGGCCAGCTGGGAGACTGGCCATCTCCTTAGACTCGGCTCCTGTCCCTCTGCTCTCAGGTCCCCCCAAAACCCATGGAGGGGGGCGGGCTGCCTTCTCCCATTGCCCTCCACCCTTGGAAGGTCTCCCTCCCTCAGTCCACACAGAGTTCTCAACTCTTCTCCCGGTGGTGGGACAGACCTGGCCGGCTGGCCTCCCTCTGGGTCTGTTTACACCCAGACTCCGAAGGGCTTTTCTCTTAATGTTGCCGTCTCTGCTCCGGCTTCACAGAAGTCTGCGTAGAAGCTCCAGGGTAAGAACTGACTTCTCCTTTCTGGGCTGTGCCACGATCCCAGAGAAGGTCCACGGACTCAGTGAGCGGAGGGTGGAGGCACAACATAGAACTGGGGTGGGGTCATCCTTGACCTTGCTGTAAATCCTTCCAGGAACAAGCGGGGTGCAGCAAGCTCATGACCGGCCTGTGCAAGTCCTGCTCACCCAGCACTGGGGGACGGGCTGCCTCCAGCCTGAGCAGGAACTGTTCTCTGCTCTGGGCCACCGCTGGCTTAAGGGTTTGTAATTGGAAGGCGTTCAGCTCTTGAGGGAGTCAGGAGCCAGGGACTGTTCAGGTTCCCCAGTGGCTTCTCAGCTCCTGGCCAATGCCGGCCCTCTGTGTTGCTCAATACCCATTTAGACAGGGAAGTGGAGTCTCCCCAACCCCGCCTCCCCCCCCCCCGCCGCCAGGTCTCCCCATGGCGAGGTGCGGCCAGGTCAGCAATTACACAGCCCCAGTGCAAAACTGTAGGCATCAGTGGTGGGGGGTAAGTGTCTTTGGAGGCCATCTGCTGGACTCCTCCTCTTCCCATGGACTCTTTGTCACTCTGACTTCCTGCCAGCTCTTTCCCTTCCTCAGAAACAGACCACCCCACCACTCTTCAGAGCAGTGTTCTCAAGTATGACCCGAAACCAGTGACATCAACCTCCCCTAGAAACTTACTAGAAATGCAGGTGTGCAGCCTCAGACCTGCGAATGAGAAGCTCTGAGGGTGGCCCCGCAGCCTGTGTTCTTACTCACCTTCCAGGTGATCCTCTCGCCCCTGAAATCTGAGACCTGCTGCTTTAAGGGATGTTGGTGGCATTTCCTGCTCTATTGCCATCCTGCTCTTTGGGCACAGGGAAATGGGAGGAGTAGGGAATTACAGAGAACCAGGCAGTAGGGAGCAAAGGGCCCCCTGCGTCCCTGCCTTGCCTGCCTGTCACCTGCAGTATGTCCCTGGTTTCTTGTCAGCATGTGACCTTCACGACAGTAGTTTTCAGTTCCTGAAGAACCTCAGAAACAAGTCCTTGTGCAAGGGTGTCCATGCAGGTGTGCACACAGGCCTTCTGGTGTGTGCTCCACAGATGCGCAGCCTCACCCCTGCGTGTGGCTTTGCCGTCAGTCCACGGCCCAGCCAGCCGCCGTGTTTCCAAACAGTGGGGAGAAGGCATCGTGGGCTCGAGGGGTGGCATGGAGGGAACAACGTGTGGCCCTGGGCCCGGCGGGCTGTAGGACACCTCCCGCTACCCAAGTACCTCTGCCTCCTCCTCCCAGATGGCATCTTAGGACGCCAAAGCCTGGAACACCTCCTGACATTTTTCAGCAACCATTTATTCCTTTAACTAAAGATTTTATCATTTTCCCTAGATAATTAGGAGGGCAAACCCCCCAGATAATCCTCTTTATTTTCCCTAACCTTGTATATTTCTGTTAAGTTTGACAGTGTTAAGAGCAAACCAAAGTATACACAATACATTTTTGGTTTTCCTAAGCTAACCAGTTAGTCCGGGTCCTTGATGGCTTTTATGAGGGTCAGCGTCCCACTTACACGACTTATCCTGCCCGCTCCTCCTCATTCTCCCACTGCAACCCACTTGCCCTCTGCCTTCTGCTCTTTACCAGTTCATGTAATTTTTTTTAAAAAAAGTTTGCTAAAATTGTAATGCCCCCGACTCCTGTTGTCCTCAGATGACACCCTTGCCCGTTAGAGAGGCCCTGGGTGTCGGCACCACAGCCTGTTAGGGGTGCTGGCTTGGAGGTGGGAGAGGTTACAGGTTTGGGACTCACTGGGTTTCTCGGGACACAGCGTGGGAGCTGCCTGTACCAGGGCGTGAAGTGCAGGAGTCCTGAGACCACCTTTGATTCCGACATGGACTGTAAGTTGGAGGTCTCCAAGGCCACCCTCAGGCTTGATAATTCACTGGAAGGACTCACAGGACGCAGCAAGGCCCTTCTACTCACGGTTTAATTACGGTGAAAGGATCCAACAGAGGGAAGAGGCACCTGGGCGGGGTCTGGAGATGGCACAGAGCATCCAGGGGTCCTGTCCCCCACGGGGCTGTGCAAACAGCGATTGTGACAATGTGCATGGAATACCGCCAACCAGGGAAGCTCGCCCAGGCCCGAAGTGCAGAGCCTTTATTGGGGGGTTAGTCACGCGGACATGCCGACCATCTCCATGGCTGACCCCAGCACCCAGCCCCTCCAGGGCCGGAGCGGATGCCGTGTGACCATAAACCACATTGTCGGCACAGACTGTCTGGCAGGGCCAGGTGAGCAAAGGCGCTCTCATCAGGCAGAACGTTCCAAGAGCTTAGAGACGATCTCCCGGCCGCACAGACAGGGCGGAAGCCAGACCTCTCCACGGCCAGGGCACCGCTTACTGCACACAGGCTGCTCGAGCGTGGCGCGCTGACCCGCACCATCCCTAGGCCGCTTCTTACCGATAAATACGGCAGCGGATGTGTGTGTTTAGAAACATCTACAGCAACTGCACGCAGTATGTCTGTTAAGTCTAATAACGACATATTGATATTGAGGCTTTTGTTTGCCTATTTTAAGTTACACTTTTCTAGTAATTTGCTTTTATCATATTTTATGAAAGCATCACTGTGCAATGGATGGGATACTTTTTAAAAAGTAAAAATTACTCTTTATCACCGATGGTCAGAGAAGCACGGACCCGCTCTCTGTGCAGCTCTGTGCCTGCCAGTGCTGTGACCTCGGACACGACATCCCAGCTTTCTGGTTTCCAGGGTTCTCTTTGGTAAGATTGGGCAGGAGTCGGTGAACTAGAGCAGCAGTTCTTCAAATTTTCATTTTGATATGGCAAGAAAATGTGTATATATATATATCTCATGACCCAGCATGCGGCTTCCCCTTGTTACAGGCAAAGCGGTTGGCACTCCCCACTCTAACCCTCCTGTTCTCGGCCATTCCATCTAGAAAGAAGAGCGTGGGTCTGTACCCACTAAACTGGTTTTGTGACTGAGGTGGGAGTCGGTGTTAGGTGGTTTTAAACTGACTTCCTGCCTCTGGGGGACCCTGAACAAGATTCCTGTGTGTCTGAACCCCAGGCCAGGGCTGGCTGGAGTCGAGCTCTGCAGATTACTCACCTGCCCATAGCTAATCACGTTCTCTCTCTGACTAGACAAAGCAGGGAGTTTTCTCTCTTTATTTCTTGGAATAAAATATTTTTAAAAACCCAAGATTTTATATAAGGACTCCACTGCTTACCATCATCGTGTTTGCGTCAGGGACGGCACGGGCTTGTGGATTAGTAGCAAGCATCCACGCGGAGCTCTCTCTCAGTGTGTACGTGCGTCGCTTCTGAGTGTGTTCGCTCTGGGGTTACTTGAGGGCGTCATCCCAGCGCTACAGATCACCCACCTGCTCTCACATGCGTCAGCATCCACACTGACTCCACAAACCACCCAGAATCCAGCCCAGGCAAATGATTCCTGATGTCGTCTACGGTTATCTGTGTGCTTGCTGGCTCTTACGTGAAACAGTGAGCACTGGATGGAGTCAGCTGGTTACCATGGGTTACAAAAAAAGAAGTAGATTCTGTAAAAAGAAAAATGAAAAAGATCTTCTGCTCTCCTCTTAGATAAAGCACCACCTCCTCCACTGCTCGGAGTGACTCAGTCTCCCTCCTGGGAGGAGAAGGATGCCGAAGAAAGGGCCTAAGGAATAATTCTCAGTAACAGAAGCCACTGACGGCGAACTGATAAGGAGGTGTTTGGCGGAAACGAATGCCCAGTCCCTTCCTTTTATTAATAGGGAATTTAGAAATAGCTCAGCCAGGTCAGCTGGAAGCTCACACATCAGTTCCTGGAAATACATAGAAGAACCCTATCGGTCACGAGGAAGTGCCACATTGCAGGGGAGCAGACGTGTCTGGAGGTGACCAGGTTCCCGAGATCCCCGGCTGAGGTCCTGTATGTTATGGAAGGGAGGGGTGTCCTTGGGAAGTGGAGGAACAGAATGTGGAACACAGAACAAGTGGATTAGGGGGTTTGAATTTCTGCATTGCTCTACAGTTGCTTATGAAACCAAAAAGTTGAGAACCACAGCTGGAGGACACCAGTCTGGATATCTGTGACCAGAAAACCCACATTCTTATATAAACGGATGTCTACACAGTGCGTAGTCACCGAGTGCAGGCCATCCTACGCTTCCCTACGTCTTGTTGACCTGGACAGCATCGACCTTATAACGACTGAAGTTTACGTTTTATGCCATTAGCAGTTTTTATTGAAGGAGGAAAATGTTTTCTTAATTCATTTCAGGTTTAAGATCAATTCTGCAAACATTGATTAAGACATGAAAGGCACTTAAATAAGCTTACATATTTCTGAAAACATGACATGTTACGTACAAGTGTTCACCATTGTTCAGATTTAGGGCTTTGAATCCACTAAGAGTTTAGAATTCTTTTATTTCTTCCTATGCCAAAATTGCAACTATTGGTATTTGGTATTTGCAACTATTGCAAATACCAACCCAGAATGCTCTGGGCAAAGGATAGCAAGGCTTCAACCTTTTTTTTTTTTTTTTTAACTGTATGCTAAAACCATCTCCTTTCATACAGAACCCAGAAAACATGTCTCCTTGGACATGCCATGTGGCCTTTCAGTTTACATATCTTAAAATATCTAGGGCAATTAAGAGCCGCTCATTCCTATCCTCACCATCCACACCAAGCTTCCTTTAAAAATTCAACAACTGATGGGAAGAAAAGTCTCTGCAGTAAGTAGCACAAGACGCTCAGCTGGTTCCCGATCCACTCCGCATGTGATTCCTGGGGTTTATGAGACTGAAAAATAATTCCAGTTGAAGCCATTTATCTAGTTTTGTGGCAGAAACAATCTAATCTTCAGTCTCCCAATTATTTTTTATGGCTGGATTAACATGCTAACCACTCAGATGTGAAGATCTGTCTCGGCCGTATCACCAAGACCATGTACAATGGGCAAGCGGACAGAGGATGTACTGATTTACAAAATTATTAGCGTCTTTGACATTTATCAGAAAGAAAATGACACTTGAGATCATTTAATGTTTCAGTAACTTATGAGAGCGAGGAGAGAAAGGCAGTTTTTCTTTTCCGTGAGCTAACACGGAACAGCACAGAATGCCACACACAGCCCTCCAGAGCCGGCGGAGGGACCAGGGGGAATGTGAACTTATTTGAAAGCCTCATTTGGACAAGAATATGCTAGACTCCCAAACTCATACATATTTAATAAAAAATGTAAACATCGATTGGATTTAGGCTCAGCTTTCAGACAGTTGTAAGGCATTAATTAGAAAGTACATTTAACATTTGCTCCCCTTTATTCTTTGTTACCTGGTCAAGAGCTAAGTGGGCTCAACGGTGTACTCTTGTGGGTGAACGAAGGACAACTATTGCTGGAAAGATTCCTATTAAATCCTTTAAATATTAAAAGGTAATATTAATGATACCTTCCAATGAACTCAAAAGCCCCAAGCCGAGGGTGAGAAGCAGTCGGTTCCTGGCACGAAGGGGATGGTTTGTGGCTGAGCTTGGACGGGGGCAGTGAAGTTACAGAAAAGCTTTTACTGGGGTGGGCGGGAAGGCCTGAGACCCTCAGGAGTAGCCCACCAGGCTGTGCCCTTGCAGCCTCTGAGTGGCTCAGGTTCTAGCATGTTCCAGGAGATGCCATACAAGCCCCAGTGCCAAGGGCACCTACTGCCAATTTTGGCCAGTTCATCTTCCTTGCTGTTGAATTGGATGAGAAGCCCTGGGCCCAGGGTGTGAAGAGCTCAGAGGCTTTCAAAGCACCAGGGCCAGCCAACCCATCAGGTCTCAGCAGGAACATAGCTCCTAAAATGAGGTTTGCCTCTCATTTGGAACCCCCGTCAGCAACCTTAGACAACAAGAGGTGAAGATGGCACTACATGCAGGGGTGTGGTGCAAAGGTGCCTCCTCCTTTGTGCCGTTATGGGCTAGAACAGCCACTTGGCATTTTGCTGGCCCAGGCTGGGGATACGGCATCATTCTCACAGGCTGGAATAATCCCATTCGAGAGGCGGAGTGAGCATCTTTCCACTGGGCACGGCCCATATGCGGGGCTGATTCCCCCAGGCACAGAGTGACATATGGTTGGCCCTCCCAGACGCAGTCTGTCTGCCACCCTCCTGCTCCATCCGCCTGTGTCCCAGGGACCAGGGCACTCAGGCTAAGCTCAGCCGTTGAGTTCCGAGTGCCAGGAAGCCCGTGGTCCCCTGGAGCACTCCTGGGAGAATGGAAGTAGATGAATTCTTAAACAACAGAGCGAGTGTGTGTGTTTGTGTGTGTGATAATGGTCCAAGCTTTAATAGCATGGTAAAATATTTATCTTATTTTTTATAGCTAGCATGCAGTCAATCAGTAACACACGGAAAGAACTTAGAAACATCAAGGTCTACTCAGCCACGGCTAGATGGAACCACTCACCATCTGTGTACATACCTACCTGTGATGGGAGATGCAGAGCCATCACCGCACTGAGCAAGTCACCCCAGCCCATCCCTCCAGCCCCACAGAAGGGGGAGCCCCTGGAAGCACGGACAGGGCCGTGGACATCTCTGCAGTTTTAGTTAAGACATTAATTGTCTCAGCAAATTGGCCTATTCAAGTTGATCTTCCTCTTCACCCTGAATAGCCTCAATTTGTGTCACCAAATTCCCAATCCCCACTCCGATACATGTGCCACGTGGGCACAGAGACAGGGCTGAGAGAATCGATAATAAATATTGAGTAAATAGTCACTGTGTGAGGACACGTGAATAATGACCCTTGCTTCTTGGGTTTTTTTCATAATGAGGCGGGAAGAAGGGCTGGTCGTGGGAAATCAGCAACCACTGAGTTAGGAAATGTTGGGCATGAAAAGGCTCTAAAGACCATTGTCTTTGTCTTCCAGCAGAAGAAACTGGGAATGGGCCGGGCCACACATGCTGAGCTGGGCTCACCGCCACCCTCTGAGCACCCTTCCCATCAGGGACAACTCCCTCCTGGGGCCTCTGGGGAGAGGGTGGGGAGCGGCTGTGGAAGCTCCTTCGTGGGGCTGTCACTTTGTGTTCACGGGCAGCGTGTGCAAGGAGAATCCCTGTGTGTTGGTGACTATGAGCATGTGTGGTTGTGTTCTGCTCATTATAACTTACAAGTGGGCACAAGTAGCTAAGTGGTTCTGAAAATAAAACATGACTATACATGGTTTACCTTTTCCATTTTCTGCACATGCATGCAGTATGAAAAATCAACATAGCTCAAAGATACCGTGATGCAAGAATTCTGCAGGTTTTTTTAGCATAAATTATTTTTTGATCTGTGAATTGCCTTTATTCCAAATAAGACTTGAAAACTGTGCTCTTTTTTTCCTTTTCTTCTTTCTTTTTGTTTTATATAAAATGGCAATTCCTTCCCAGGAGAAACAGCCTTTTTCCACAAATGCAAATCATTTGGGGTTTCTTGTATCAATGATCAATGCATCTTGTCTTTCATATGGTCCCAAGGAGTAAGAGCACGATTTTGAAGTTGAGTAGATTTGGCTGTTGGATTTATCACCCACAAAGAAGCCAGCAGAGAAATTGCTGACTCCCCTGCAGTTGCCTCCAAAGTGACTGACTCCCTAAGTACAAAGCCAGTTCCCTCCTAGGTGATAAATGAAAGTAAATGAGGTGACAATTTTATTAATTCCATTCTGATTGGCATCCAGGTAAGAATGACAGTCTACATGATCTCAGCCCAAACTTTCGGCTGGTTTCTCCTCTTCGTTTTTTAATACCTTTACTAGGACCTCAAGTTTTGCTTCCAAGTTCAGTGACACATTAACACAGCGTGGAGCCCAGAAGATGGCCAGACAGCACCCCTTCTCCCTGGGCACCCCCTCCCCTGCACCGACCACAGATTAACTACTACATGGCCATCTGCAAATGTACAGCAAATCCCGCAAGGCTGTGTCAGAAAGAGATGATTAAGGAACAAAAGAACCTGATGGAAAGCTCGTCTCTTATCTAGCAAATCATCCTATAACTATCTCCCAATTCAAAAATTCGATTTTTGGTTGTTCTGAGACCATTTCTTGCTAGAGATACTTCAATAAAAACAAACTCTCCCAGGCCTTCCAGATGATTTTGTTTTAAGGATAACTGTACACAGACCCAAAATAACAGAGGACGTCATTTTATTGGCTGTCCATGGGAAGTTTCATCACACAAGGAGGTGAAGTCTCTGGTGGGGCCGCGCAACACAAAGCCTCATCTACCTGCTGCACAGAGGTGAATGACCCTGGATATGGTCAGACCCCAGCCGCCCTCTGCAGCCCAGCCACCTGTCCACAGACGCCTCAGCCGAGAGGCTGACGAGTGACGACACTGTCCCTCAGTCTCGGCTTGTTGTGCTGTCTTCCGACAGAACATCACTGGAAAATTCACAAAATCAAGAAAAGAAAGAAAAAAGAAAGAGAGCAGCACTTCCTTTGGAATACCAGCACCACTGTAGCACAGACGGCAGCGTGGCATGCAAATCCACATCTGGTCGCTTTTCCCCGTTAGGTATTTTTGTTGTTTTAACTGACAAATGGAATGGCGTGTCTATTTCAAATATTAGTAGCATAACACGTAAGTGCAATTTCAGTCCGGCCACCTTCCGTGCGTCTGTCACAAGGGCGGCAGACGGCCGTGTAACGTCCGGGCAGCGTCTACTCTTCCCCGACTCCGATTCCATCCCTGGAGACTGCCCCTCCCCAGGCCCACCCTTCAGTCTCGGAGCATCTGAAAAAACATTCTTCTCTATTTTCATTTTTGTCAAAGCGCTCAGGGTGGGGAAGAAAATTCAAATAAAACCAAGCGCTAAGCACCTGGGTCCCGCCGCCTTCTGCCATCAGCCTGGACTCGGTCCACTCTCTAAGGCATCTCTGCACCCTGGACCTGGGGCTGTCACCTCGGACCCGGGGCTGTCACCTCGTCCGTGGCACTCGGTCGGGAGAAGGTTGCTGTCCCCAGCCCCGGGCCCACGTGGGTCACACGGAGCTGAGCTTCACCAGGCCGCGCACGGAGTCCTCGTGCAGCGAGTCCTGGCTGGCCAGGCCCAGCACGTGCACGGTGCGGCTGTGCGCCAGGGGGCTGCCCGCCGCCAGCAGCCCGGGGGGCGAGGGCGCCTCGTCCGGGGTCAGGAACTGGTGAGCCACATGCTCCTCCTTGCGGGGCAGGACGTCGGCCAGCGCGGCCTCGGAGGCCAGGTTGGGCATGGAGGAGGGCGGCGTGGGCGGGCCCAGCGTCAGGCTGGCACAGGGCGTGCCCAGGCCGGGCTTCCCGGGCAGGTGCAGCTCGTCGCTGGTGAGGCTGGGCTCGCTCTGCAGTAGGGGCGTGGCTGCGGCCTGCAAAACGAATTTGGTGCTCTGAATGCACTGGTCTTGGTCGCACTGGAGAGCAGTAGGAGCCAGCAAAGAGAAGGTGGGGGTGGGAGGGGCAGGGGTGGGGAGGGCGGGTGCGAGAAGAGACAAACTGTTAGTGACACCTCGGTCAGTCAAGGCAGGGAGCGCACACAGTAGCCCCGTTGCAGCTGGGAAGACACCCGGCACCTGGCAAATACCAACACCTGGCCCCTAAATAACCCACTCAAACACCTCTAAGGAGTAACAGGCTGCGGTGCTCATGGCTTTCCTTCCCAACTTAGAGGATGTAATTTTTTTAAAAATCTCATGTACAGAGTTACCTATAGCACCTATGGCAGTCTGAGGCTGCTTTCCCGTATGCTGAAAACCATTTTTTTTTTTGTTCTGAGACAGAGTCTCATTCTCTTGCCCAGGCTAGAGTGCTGTGGCGTCAGCCTGGCTCACAGCAACCTCAAACTCCTGGGCTCAAGCGATCCTCCTGCCTCAGCCTCCCGAGTAGCTGGGACTACAGACATGTGCCACCATGCCTGGCTAATTTTTTCTATATATTTTTAGTTGACCATTTAATTTCTTTCTATTTTAGTAGAGAGGTGGTCCCGCTCTTGCTCAGGCTGGTTTCGAACTCCTGACCTTGAGAGATCCACCCGCCTCAGCCTCCCAGAGTGCTAGGATTACAGGCATGAGCCACCACGCCCGGCCTGAAAACCATTTTTTACCACATCATTTTAAAAACACAGGGGCCTGTGCACCCAGGTGCACAGCAGCATTATTCACAGTAAGTCAAAAGGTGACAGCAGCCCGAGTGTCCCCTGATGAATGGTGAACGTCCAGACAGACAAATGTGCGACCTGCACACAACGGAGTGTTGCTGAGCCTGAGGAGGAAGCGAAGTCTGACACCCTACGGCAGGGACGGACCTCGAGGACACCATGCTAAGTAAAATAACCAGCCACAAAAAGACAAACACTGCGTGATTCCAGTGATACGAGAGCCCTAGAGTAGCCGAGTAGCTTAGAGAGACAGTGGAATGGTGGGTGCCGGGGCTGGGGGTTGGGGGAGCAGGGGTTAGTGTTTCGTGGGTGCGGAGTTTCAGCTGGGGAGGGTGAAGGGGTCCTGGAGAAGGATGGTGTCGTGGCTGCAAAACGACAGGAATATGACTTGATACCACTGAAATGTGCACTTAAAATGGTTAAAATGGTAAATTTTATGTCTATTTTACCACAAAAAGAAAAGAAAAGAAAATATAGGGGTAGCTGAAGCCCTTGACGGTCTGACCGAACTGTTCTGTAAAAGCCTAGAGTTGCTAAATTATCATCAGCTTCAAGAACCGCCCATTGAGCTTCCGTGGTTTGATAATGCCAACATTTGAGGAGACAGTTCCTTTTCTTCTAAGTGTTCCTAAGTCATATTACATATATCTTGTGTCTTTTGTTTGGCTTTAATCACCGGGCAAAGAAAGTAGCGTAAGACATTTCCAGCCTATGAGATGGGGAGCCCTGACAGCTCTGCACACCCTCTCCCTGGACCACGGGCGAGTGTCAGGACAGCTGGGAGAGACTTCAGAGGCCTTAGAAGTGCCACACCTGCACCAGTGTTGTCCCTCCTTAGAGAGGTTCAGAAGCAGTGTTTCTGTGGGAAGGAGGAGGACCAGTATGGAGATCAGGTAAGCATATTGTGACTCTGCGTTCAAACAATAAGCTGGGCGCTCCCTCTGTTTCCTCGGAAGTTCTTGGAACAAGCGTGCTTTCCCTCTTTACAAATGAAGGCCCTGTGCTCAGCTGGGTGGGTGGCTCGCTCAACAGCTTTGGATCCAGGATTCCAAGCTGGGATAAACCTCTTTCCACTATTGCACAGTCGACACACAGTAGGTGCTTTAAAAAATGTTACTTGGCTTATTATTCCCTCCGCTTTTTCGGAACGCTAGAGTTCCTAAAGAACCACCTACCAACAGTTGTGTGACTGAGGCACTGCAGCCTCTCCCGACTAGAGGCACACCCAGACCTGCCATCACACACCTGCGGTCAAACAGCCTTAAGGGGAGGGAGAGAGTTCGCCTGCAAATCCTTAGGCGTTTATTTCTCTCTGTTGCAGAGAGTGCTCCAAGCCTCCGGGGTTTCTTTCTAAACCACAGTGGTGGGCCATCCCCTACGCAGGCACCCAGGCCTAGACTAGAACACTTGAGGGGCAGCAGTCCCTAAGGACTTTGCAGGTTTTAGAAATTCAAAGACCTTGGTTCCAGGCCAAAGTAAAACTCATAGTGGGGCTTTAAGGAGGGAAAGCAAGTCTCAGGGAAGATGGTCACTTTTCTATTGCTTCATCCCGATCAGCGGAACTCCAAAACCCCAGGAGCTGGGGTTTTTAGGGTTTAAGGCCATTAAAAAGTACTTGGAACGGGCTGATGGTTGAGCATTAATAATCCTTTAAACTATTAGGTGGGGGACCATGTAGCTTTCTCTGCTCCTGCAGAGACTTTCTGCTCAGGGTGCAGGTCCTTTCTTGGGTGGGGGGTGGCGGTGCTGAGCAAGGAGGCTGTCAGGCCGCAGGTCTGTGCAGGGTGTCACGCGCTCCGATGCTGTCAGCTTGTTCGAGACATCGGCTCAGTCTCGACAGGGCAGAGGCAGAGAAAGAGCAGCCTTGCTGATTAAACATCCATCTTCTGGAGACTGTGCCAGGGTTTGGACAGACCGTGCTTTGCAGAGAATGTGTCATGAACATCGCGGTTCCTCTTCTCACCAGCAGAGACACCACGTTGCTGCAGCATGCCACGGTCCTGCAGCTGGGCAGCCCGCCCACCGGTGAGCCCGGCCAGAGGCCACATCGCAGGGCCCAGCCTCCCAGGTGACGGCGTCTTGCTTCCCACCCTCCCCTCTGGAGCCTTCACTCATGCTAATACTTTCTGCCCACACAGTACCTCCAGCTCCAAGGAACAAGGAAATTACAAATTAGATTTGCTCGTCTCTGTTGACCTGAAGAAAGCCTTTTTTATTGAAAACTAATTGGCAAATTCTATTTTGGGGATCTGCCTGATTACTTCTGACTGGCTCCTACCATCTCATGGAAAAATATGTCAGGGGTTAGAGCCGGAAGAGATGTTCACGGTTGCAGGGTGGGAGCCTGAGGGCAGAGGTGGGCTCTCCGCACCCCACACCCTCCCTCTGTCTCCCGCTCCTTGTCTGCTCTGCCACTTGGCACCCCCATTGGTTGCCCCTTTCCTCTTCCCTGATCACTGTCTGCCCGCTAAGCCTGGCAAAGAGCTCGTGGGAACCCACGAGAACCTTCTCAGGTACAGTGGCCACCAACAGCGGCCCGTTGAGTTTCCGAGAGCTCGTGCTGGCGGGAAGGGCGATGCGGGGTCAGCCGTACCCGCTGAGGTTTTCGGCTACTAGCATCACTTTGCTGCCTGAAGACAAACACAGACCTACAGGTGGGTTTACTGTGACACCAGTGAAACCTCGGGGTCCCTTCCTTGCACAGCCCCTTCCAAGGCCTTGTTCCATGCACGTTGTTTTCTTTTTCTTAAAAGGGGGTCCCCCACCACCTGGGCCCACTCCTGCACGTACCTGCTGGGGCTCGACCACGGCCAAACTTACGACTTGTTAAAAACTGTACCAAACGCTGTGCTCGGCCCACTGGCCAGGACCCTGCTGAAGACACTCGCTACTTTATCAAGGGTGAAGCTTAAGGACTTACAGGAAAGTGTGAAAAAAAATTAGTGAAAGAAAAAGTTTAACCTAAGCCATTTAATTTAAAACATCTATATATAAGTCACTCAGAAATCTTTTCCAAAGGACTGTTTTGAATCCCGACTTGAGTTATCTGACTCTGAGTGCTGCTTCTACATAGATTTGTTTAAATATCTTAAAAAACGACTGTCTCTGCAAGTACAGTTGTGGGCACCTCCGCTGACACAGGGACAGCTTTCGCACCAGGGTCACCCTGCTCGCTGCACCTGCCCCAGCTGACCTGCTGCCAGTGCGCACAGAGACTCGGACCACGTGCCCGGGTGTCTAAAGCCTGCTGGTAGCCGTAGCTTTGAAAATAGTTTGCCACACTCAGACTGGTTTCCATTTAGAAGACCAGTCCATTTGGGGCACACCAGGACCGTGTTCTGTCCTGCAGGGTACTGCCCATGGCAACCTTCTATGGGCCCACGGGAGGGCGCTGGCGTGGGAAACCACAGGACTCTTGCATATTCCATGCTGTGACTCTTCCCAATGGAATTTACGATTCTCACAAAATGCTCCCAAACTTTGCCTGTTTTGAATACCCGCTTCTTAGAAAAAACTCAGATATCAAATGACTCAGGGGTGTCTGATATTTAAAAAAAAGAGAGAGTGTGTCCTCACTTTTCCACACTGCCAAAATTCCAAGGAGGATTGGCTGATGCACCTTCGTAGTCATGATCCCCGTTGGAGCACCTCCCGGGGGAAAACGGCCGAGATTGTCAGGGTTACTGTGGCTATGAGCCATGAAATGTATTCTTCACATTTCTTCTTTTTTTCGTCTTTAGCCTTTGCTGCTAATTTTCATTTGCCCATTTCTTGTTAATTTTTCTACTTAGCTTTCTTGCTGTCTGGCCTTGCCGATTCTGTCCTCCTCTTTCCTCTGCATCTTTTCTTTTCATTGATTTCCCTCTCATTTTTCCTTTTTCTTCTTATCTTCTCTTTCTTCTTCTCTTTCTACTTCTCTCTTTTCTCTCCTCTTGATCCTTTTTCCTCCACCACCCTCCTTCCTGGCTTTTCGTTTGAGGACTCTTTTCTCTTCCACCGGCAGAGGGAGACATCACTGCTCACTTTTTCTCTTACAATTCAGCGGCTGTGCGTTTGTTCCAGCTGACACCAGGAAGCCACTGGGTACGTTTGAATTGACTTAACCGGTTATATAATCTTAAGGAAACAGAGCGAAGCACTCAGACATCTCACGGTGACAGTCCATCTCTTATAAACAGCAAACTGAGAAACTCATGTTTTCGTTCCAAAACAACTCTTTAAAAGTTCATATTTATCAAATATTAGCTTGAATGGTATAAAATTAGCACTCTTTTAGGTAAAAGATTGGTGAAATGCTGAATACTAACAGAATAAAAGCTTCATCTCTGGTGAGAGTGTCGATGAAAAGACCTTTCTGCTGGCAGCATGAAAACACCACCGTCTGGAGTGCTGGAGCTTTTGCTGGAGTTGCAATAAGTCACCGTGACGGCTGATTTACTGCCCGGGTGAAGCGTTGGCATTTAACTTGCAAAGAAGTTTATGGCTTCGGATGTCTGGATGTCATACACATTAGTACTTAATGTTACAATTTAAAAACGCCATAGAGATCGTTTACTTTTTGTTTTCACAGATTTTCAAATAAAACGGCTCATGTTGGAATACATTTTATTTTACCCTAGCTAATTTTTGTCTGGAAAAAAACCTAGTGCACAGATGCTGCTAAAAGCAAAGCTGAGAGTCTTCTAGATGGTTTATATACAAATTAGTAATGAACGAAATTATTTCTCTTGCTCCAATTCTGTCAAAAGTATTAGAGCTGGGCACAGCTCATTCCCGCTCCTCCGCGAAGCCCGGCTCTGGGGCCTTGTGAAAGCTCATTTGCAGTTACAAAAACAGCACAATCTTCTAACGTCCCCTAGAATGGAGATGCAGCTTGGGAGGAAAGTTTCTTTGCATTCTTTTAACATTATCACTGAAGCTTAAGTTATTTTTCCCCACTCTATTTGGTTTTTCAGGTTATGCATGGGGAGTTCTTCTGTAATACTAGTTTAATAAATCATGCAACTGCTGGTTTAGTCTTGTTTTGATACTGGATTAAGGGGGATTTAAAATATTAGATCAAATGAATACAGTAAATGATAATCTAAAAAATAATTCCAGCAACTCTGTGCCGTGTTACTATCTCTGTATTTCGCACGTGATCCCAAAAGATCTTTGTAGCTACAAGTGATAGATATAAACATAAACTCTGACCCCGGTGCTGTACAGAAATTAAATTATTTGACAATCGAATGAGATATGCACACCGAAGAGTCGACCCTAAGTAGATGTCGTGACTGTGCATACACACATTGACATAGAACTTCAACTCAGGTAATAATAAAAGCCAACAATGAGGAAACTAGGAATAATGGAAACGTGATCCTCAGCTAGCATGGGGTTATTTGCACATCCTCCCAGTGTGGCTCTCAGAATTTCACAGGAGCTCAGATGGTAAAAGCTGTATTTGGGGTCACAGGCATCATTTGATTGCTTTAGACGTCACCTTGTTACTTCTCTAACATTTTTTTCCTTGAGAATTTATAGTAGAGAGAAGATCTTGTAGGCAATAAATAGCTCCCCCTCCCCCAGCTTGGGTGAGATGATAAGCTAACAGTGAATTCTCCTATTTTTGAGATAATAACTAAGACCTCAGTGGGTATTTTGATGAGTTTTCTATCAATATTTATGTAATTTTTTTGAACTGTGATATAAGGGTGCTTATCTAAGACTTATACAGCCTTTATCTCTAATTTCTAAAACACTGCATATTTCCCTAGGAGCACTGTCCCTATCATTCAGAAAAGACTTTTCTGGTCTGAACATTGGCCCTAAAATAAAATGATAGGCAGAAATTTGACCAAAGATACCTAGGGCTGCTTTTCCCTCCAGCCTTTCTTTCCTTTGCAAATGAACATGCTGAGTCTGGTGCTAAATATAAATGTCTCCACATGTCTCGGATTCCATGGCTAATTCAGTATTTATAGTTGGTAGAGCGAATAGCTAAAAGGTGTCTCTGGAGCATACGGCAATATCGGCTGCAACATGTCCTCTAATCCTGGAGACAAAGGTTCTACTCCCAGGAATGATGGATAACTGACACTGAACACAAGCGAGTATATGAAACGGGCCAAAATGCAGGAGGCAAAAGATATTAAGTAGTGCATGACAGACAATGCAAGATTGCAATCCCTGAGAGAAGGGAAACTCACAAGGTGAGCCCCGTGTTCAACCAATTCTTTTCTTGGGGAAAGTCTCCAAACTGTGGCATAGAGCTGGAGTCTGAACAAACCACAGTAGTTCTGCTCAGCGGAGAAAATGAGATCAGAGTGTGAGGAAGCTAAGGTGGTTGGGTCTGTAGGGCAGGACATTAGAGAAGAGGATGCTGTGCAGACAGTGGGGACCAGAAGTCCTGGTGGGGGCCCCCCACAAGTCTACGGTCACGGCTGTGGGGTGGAGATGCACCAAGCTCACGTTCTGCTTAGTGCCAGCCCTACTTGCGCATAACTATGTCCTCTTCCCAAGGTCCAGGTAGCCGGTACTTAGAGCACAGAAGCCCATAAAGAGCAACTGAAACAATAGCAAGGCCCGTTCTCTAGGCGCTCCAGTGGCCTACAGATGTACAGTGGACCTGGACATTATCTGGCATGGTGATACTGGCCCTTGGACAAGACACAGTGGGCTGGATCTGCATTGGAAAGGACCCTAAAGGTGCAGGTCCAGCCCTTCCCACTATGCTGAAACCCTCTGTCCAACATCACTGGGAGGTGCTCCCCTCCCCTCCTTGCCTTGCATCCTTGGGGTGGCGATGCCTGTCCACCACGAGCTCTAGGTGCCCAGAATTCCCCTCTTGGATTGAGTAGGACCCAAATCCTAGGCCCACCCCCTGGTCCTAGTTCAGACATGTGAGGCCACATAGAACACTCCTCATCCTCTCCTGAGGATGTTCTAACGTGCGTGGGGCATCCCACCAGTGGGCAGGAGCCTTCGGCCCAAAAGGATTTCCCCAGCTGTAAGCAAAGTGTCAACTGGGTTTCTCACAGCAAAGGCAGCGTGTGCGGTAGAAGGGGCACAGGACTCTAAGCCAGTTAGTCTTTTAAATTTATCTGTCCATGAGCAACTTCCTTTCTAATTGGTAATGGTTTCTGTGCAATCATAAGTGTGCTTGGGAATTCTTATGAAGTGAGAAAAAACCCAACCTACAAATCATTTCTAAACTGTCATAAAATTTTCATGAGTGCTAAATTTAACAATTAATGAAGTTGACATATTCATGTGTCTCATAGACATTAAACATTTATTAATTTTGATTTTGAAGTTTTCTTTCCATGTTTTAAAGCTTATAATTTTTTTGTAGCTCTTGAAATGTTTGCTAGTCCCTGGCCAAGCACACAGGCGCTTGCCTGCAGTGCACCATGGGTAGGACGCACGTGAGGCGCTTGCCTGCAGTGCACCATGGGTAGGACGCACGTGACCTCTGCCTCTTGGGCCACGGATTGGTTTGATCCAACCAAGGCCATTAATTCATGTAGCCATGTTGCCAGGTCACTGCACAAGAGAAAACGCCTTCCCTTCAGTTCCTAGTTCCACGTTCAGGGTGGAGCTTTTTGCAGATAAGGCAAGACTGGAGGATGGAAAGGATGGGGAAGGAAGACAGGAACAAGCAAGTATTTGTTAAGAACCTCCCACGAGCGAGCCCCTCTGAGGGGAGTTTGCACACACATGCACTCGAATGTTTAACAAGCCCCACCGTGTGCCAACCCTGTGTTATATTTTTTTATTTTATTTTTTTTTACTTTACAAACTCGTTTTCTCCCAGCTGTGTTATAAACTTGTGATGGGAAGAGGAAACAGACAGGATCTCAGTCAGTTCTAACCACAGGCCGGGGAGGTGAATGTCATTATCTCCTTCATTTTACAGTTTAGGAACTTAAGGCTCCTGGGATTAAGGGATCTGCCCAAGATCACGCAGCCAGAAGCGTCAGAGCTGGCAGTGCCCGGGCTCTGCTCCCTGCCCTTCCCACTGCTATGAGCACTTAAATCTCTCTATTTGCAGAGCTTGTCCTTCGGGTATCTTTCAGGATTATCCTATGCAATCGTCCTCACTAGGATCCAATTGGACCAAAAAACTTGCTTCAACTTGGCGGAGGCACAGCTGGCAGAGGTGGGTGGAGAGAAAGAAGGATATATTATAATAAATGCTGATTTCAAAAAATAATCTTCCAGCATGTGAGATGAACTCAGATAAGTATCTCAGATGAAAAACATAGCAAGTCTTATAATTTCTTTTTAAATGCCAGAGTGACTGATAGTTCTAGGATAACTGATAAAATTAATTCACATCTCCATTATTTCAAAGTGAATTTCTACCAACAATACCATTTCTTCATCAACACGGGGAAACAAACCTTCCTGGAGCTTTCCATCCACTTCCCTGCCAGGCAGCTGCCCACCACCCCCAGGTATCCATGGGCGCCCTGATGCCACCTGTCTGTATCAGCTGCTCCCTAACTTGCCCCTCCCCTTGAGTTTCCCAGTGGAGACGCACTTGATCATCCTGGCTCCCCTGCCACGAGGACTTAATCCTCAAATCTGTGCTACCTCTTTCCTGTACCTCCTCTGCTGTCCTGGTACCTTTGCCACCAGGCCTCCTGCAAGGGCGTCTTCTGTCCTCCCTGCCTCCCTCCCTGCCCCTCACAGCCCCCCAGGCCTTCTCTACCACTGCCAGCCTCGTCCGCTCCAGATGGATGTCTCATGGCATTGCTCCCAGAATTAGACTCTGCAGCGGCTCCCTGCCATTCACAGAACAAAGTCCAAGCTGGTTGTAAGGCGCCCAAGGCCTTTTGTGCACTTCCCATCCTGCCTTACTTAGCTCCTTGGAATCCCCGCTTTGGAAGCCACGCTTTCCTCACACTGTCGTCCCTGCTCCCTGCAAACGCCAAGCAGCTTCACCCCATATGTGTCCATGTTTCTGCGTCCGCTCCACTTGCAGCATCCTTCCCACCTCTGGGTGGTGAATTCATTGCAACTTACCTTTCGCTGTTTAGCTCAGATATCATCTCCTCTGGGAAACTTTGCCTCAAACCTAGTGCTCTTTTTGGCCTCCCCCAACCCTGCCCCGCCGTCTTGCACATTCTATTGAAATGCTCCGTATACCAATTTCTCTAAATAGACCAAGTGTTAGTTGAGCCAAATTGACTTGAAGTTTTTGTTTTTGTTTTTTAAGAGACAGGGTCTTGCTCTGTTGTCCAGGCTGAAGTGCAAGTGCAGTGGTGTGATCATAGCTCACTGCAGCCTCAGATGAGGGCTCTGGAGATCCTCCTGCCTCAGCCTCCTGAGTAGCAGGGGCTACAGAAGCATGGCACCACTATGCCTGGCTAAGTTTTAAAGAATGTTTTTGTAGAGATGGGGGTCTCGCCATGTTGCCCAGGCTGGAGTATAGTGGTACCATCATACCAATGCTTTGGCCTCTCCCTGGGATTCTGATTTAACTGGACTCAGCTCTCAGTGCTGACTCGAATGAGCGTCCTAAGCCAAGAAACCCAGATCGCAGTGAGTTATCTCTGCAGCTCCCGCACATAAGGGCCAGGTCTGAAGAGGATCATCTGATGACCACTTGAGGGCTTTTAACACTGAAACACAACCTGCAGTGGAAAGCGCCCAGGCCTTGACTCTCTGGTTGTGTGACTCTGAGCAAGTTACTCAATATTTTACAGTCTCAGTTTCCTCCTTCGTAAAATGAGGCTGTCTTGCAGGCTGTCGTAGAGATTAGGTGAGATGTTCCTTGCGACAACAGGATCAGTATCGGCAACACTCTGCCAAGTGTGACGAGTGATAAACCTCAGCAGAGACCCACTTGACCACACAGCATGTTCCACACCAAATACTTGGTTCCATTCTTAGAATGGCTTGCAGTTCACCTTCTTGATTCTGGCTAAGTCAGTATTCACGGATTTGTGTATTCATTGTCACGTCTGTCTAATTGGGGATCGGAACACAAGAATTGTTTTGTTGACTATGAGCTCTAACAATGTCCAGAAAAATAAAATAAGTAAGTAAAAAGAAGGATGACGGATTGCTCGGCACATTGCTAAACCAATGGCTCTTAGTGAGGACTTAGGCTTTCGAAGGAGCAGAGGGTGGATAGATGCCCTGGGTGTCTGTCATTGCATCAGAGACCAGAAAACCTGTCGGGCTGTGGGTCCCTTTTGGTTAGGCCTGCTGACCACGATGTGCTGGCTCACTTTGGGATAGACCTGGCTGGGATGCCTGGTATAGGCAGCCTAACCAAGTCACTGGAAAGGAATGTTCCAACTGCCCCCAAGAATTAGTTTCACTGTCAGAGTTGAAATATTTTAGCTCGTTTTCCACATGTTGACAATCTCTGGGAATTGCAGGGTAGGTTCATTTCTCTTGGCCCCAACATTACTCAAAGGGGAGGAGGCGCAGCTGCAGTGCGGGACGCGTAACCTGCTGCCATGCTCTTCGCCAGAGCCTCCAGCTCCCTCGGCTGGGGCAGTCGCGAGCAGCTCCCAGAATGTTAAAAAAAATGCAAAATACAAACGTCTCCCCTTCAGGGCCGACTCCAAGTGCTTCTTTATTCTCACTGGACTCTTTGGTTACTTCTTTTCTTTCCCTCTGCTTTTACAAACTACTCATTTTCTATTTAACTTTTTCAGTCCTTAAGGTTTCCTCCTTCCATCTATTCTTCTAATAAAACAATACTGATGCAAGACACATGAGACAATGCCAACAAATTAGCTAACTTAGATGAAATGGATAAACTCCTAGAAAGACACACACTACTGAAACTGACCCAAGAAGAAATAGAAAATCTGAATAGATCTATATAATAAGTAGAGAGTGAATTAGTAATCAAAAAACTACCCACAAAGAGAGCTCAAAACTTCACTGGTGAGTTCTTCCAACTCTTTAAAGAAGAATTAACACAAGTTCTTCACAAGCCTTCAAAAGACAGACGAGGAAGAGGCAGTTTTGAGCTCACTCTGTGGAGCCAGGAAGCGTTACCCCCAACACCAACACAAGACGAAGCCTTCACGAGGAAACTGCAGACAATATCGCTTATGAATACAGATGAAAAAGTCCTCAACAAAATACTAGCAAACTTAATCTAACAACATATAAAAAGGATCATACACCACGACCAAGTGGGGTTTATCCCACAAATGCAAGAAATATGAGACAAACAAGAAAGCAATGCACAATCCCGCAGGAGCAGTGTGGCATGAAGGCCAGACGGTGGCACGTCCCCAATCCTGCGTCAAGTGATGGCTTCCCAGCCTCGGGTCTGTCGGTCAGGGCGGGTGGGAGGAGAGAGTAGACTAAGGGTCGCGGTGTTTACCTTCTTCTGGGAGGAGTGGGAGGTTCTTCCCCGTGTGGGGACTGAGTGTCTCTGCCCTCCCAACCTACCACACACGGCTCGGAGCTGGCAGGGGCTGCAGCCACTTCAGCCAAGAGATTTCGTGCGTGAGTGTCCCCTATGCAACTCAGAACAAGCAGACCAGACTCAGTGGCCGTCACCTTTCCTTTAACATCCCACTCCCCTTCAGAGCCCCTCAGTCCCACTCTGGGCCTGACGGTGGACAGTAAGCCGGAGGGAAGGCGGCGCGGCGGCTCCTACCATGTCGCTCTGTGACTGCGTGGCCCCGTACATGGTGATGCCGTTGGAAGGCGCTGCCGGCTGCGGGGTGTCGGGCTGGATGTACCCTCTTCTGTCAATGAGGCTGCGAGAGGAGACACAACACAGGGGGAGAGTGAATAAAATCCAAGGTGCAGGACACCGCGTCCGTCTGCGTGTCTGGCTCCCTCTCCCTGTGCCGCCCCAACGCAGGCATCTTGCGACCCGCGAGCTGCTCAGACCCCAGCACCTCCTGCCTCGTCCACCGCGGGGGGCCTCCTCGCTGGTCAACCTCCACCCGGTGCCATCTGTCCCCAACGCTCCTCTCCAGCCTTAAATCCACTCTTCTTATTACATCCGTTCAACAGACGCGTCCTGAGTGCTGTCTACACAGCACGGCCCACCCGCCCACGCCTGCTTTACCGCCTCTGCATTTTGTTCAGGCTATTTTCTTCCCCACCCAACGTCATCTTTCCTGCCACTCTGCTGTCCATTCTTCAAGGCCACGTTCAAAAGCGCTGCGGCCCCGGCTCTCGTCTGGAGGCCCCTTGCCCCTCTCTCCCCTCCCTGCGTTCTCTTAGCCCTGCACCCGATCCTCCTGAGAGTCACAGTGGGTCTACACAGCGTTGTCTTTTTCTAGCAGCCCCCAAGCTCCCAAGGGCAGGGTCTTCCTCTCCCCCCACAGCACCTGGCTCGTGTCTGGCCCACAGAGACACGGATAGAGGCCCCGTCTACACCTGCCATGGGGCTGCCTCAATCACTGTGGCTCTGAGACAAGCACTGAGTAGATGCTGAGCTAACGTTTGTTGATGGAATGAATAAAAATGGGTCTTTGGTCTCCCCCAGACAAGTTTCTGCATAATGCCTCCAAAGACCTCTGTTCCTGTGCTCTGGAGTGCTGTCCCCTCAGAAGGGAGGGTGGTGCTTTCCTATGCCATCGGAAGAGCTGCCTTTCTTCTCCCCGGTGAAGGCTTAGCATTGACCTTGAGTCTAAGGGCAGCCATGTGAAGAGCAGCAGGAGGCTCAGCTAAGGAAGGGGACCCCCGGTGTGGCCCCCATTATGTTGGACGGGCCACACTCACAACACAGATCAACCCTGACGTCCTCAGCAGCTTCCACAAGATGCAAACACACACCCTGCCCATGGGAGCGACCGAATGGGCTGCCAGAGGGTGCTCAGTTCACAGAGCAGAGCCTCCCACTCATCAGCTCAGCTTCCAGAAGGGAGGAGTTGATTTCCCAACTACACCTGCAAGTCTTTAAGTGACAGAATAATGGACCATAAAAATCACTGTGACTGGATCTTAGAATGGGACTCTCTCCCCTCAGTTCCAGCCGAATCCCCACAGGCTTGGAGAAAACAACAGGCAACAAGAACCTGCACGTTGCAAAGGGACCAGCTGGACCCCCGTGCAGGATGTCAGAGGGGGTTTCTCAGACCAGCTTTGCAACCCCCCTTCAAGGGTTCAAAAGGCTGAAGGGGACAAGAGCCAAGAAGGCTGAGGATTGGGGAGGGGCTGGCACTTGGGGCTGGCTGAGGGTGCAGGTGCGGGTCCCATGGGAGAGAGCCAGTGTGGTTGGCTTTGGGGAATGGCACGGGTTGAACTCTGCAGAAACACATGTTGAAGTCCTAACTCTGGTACCTGTGAGTGGGACCTTATTCGGAAACAAGGTCTTTGCAGATGTAACCAAGTTAAGATGGGTTCATACCCGATTGGGGTGGGCCTCATCCAATGTGACTGGTGTCCTTGTAAGAGGGACAACAGAGACGTGGGGAAGAGGATGCCACGTGAAGGTGCGGAAACACATTGCCATGCGGCGACAGAGACAGACATTGCAGGGTGCATCTACCAGCCAAGGGACGTCAAGGACTGCTGGCTGCCACCAGGAGCGGGGACAAGACTAGGAAGGACCCTCCCCAGTGTCTTGGAGGGGGCACAGTCTTCTGACACCTTGATTTCAGACTTCTAGCCGCCCCCCTGTGAGAGAATAACTTTCTGGTGTTGCGAGTGCCGCGAGCCCCCATTTCACCTTGGTCAGCGCCCCAGGAAACTACTGCAGGACTCAGCTCAGAGAGCCCCGGAGGGCCCACAGAGGCCCATGCAGAGTGGACGGCTGCAGGCCAGGGCTGGAGCAGCAGGCGAGTGACCACTGAGGGAAGGACCCTGTCTGCACTAGGAAAGTTGCCATGGGAGCTTCTCAGAGGAAACTCTTTAGAGAGGACAGGCCAGCTTCAAAGCCCCACCAGGTCTGAGAGCATTAACATGGGGCCAGCAGCACCTGCCCCGGATCCTCTCCCTGCGGGTGGCCGGGAGCTGGGGGAGCGAGGACCCCACGGGCCTCCCACCAGCGTGGGCTTGGGGGTGGGAGGTGTTAACTTTCAATGAACTTGGCAGTTCTGATGCACCGAAATGACATGATTTTGAAGGGAATGAAAGTGCCCTGAGTCCTTTTTTTTTAATGTGACAAGAGAAACGAAGGGACTTCCGGGGATTTCACCTGGGAGCAGGTAGCCTCTTGCATGGAATCCACTTGATGCAGCAGCCACACCCCTGGACTGGGACACCCTGGACGTGGCCTAACGTGGCTTGCCCCAGTGTCCGCTGGTCTTCACCACGGAGCCCCTCCTCCCTGGCCGGGCCCCTCACCACAGGGCCCTATGCACACTGGCCCCCGTCTGTCAAAATTCTGAAGCCCCCTGTCCTCTCCCCAATTCCGGCTCATCTTTCAGCATAGATCGCAGCTGAGCTCCCTCCGGGCGCCCACGCACCCTCACTGCACACCAGGCACCCAGGGACAGTCTGCGCTGCCCTGAGACAGCACCTGCCTCCACGCCCCCCAAGTCCCTCGCGCACAGCCTGCCCCCCGCCACATGCTCAGCAAACAGTGGCTGTGTGCCCCACGGAGGTGGCCCGACATTGGCCATTCCTTGCCTGTCTTTCCAATTTTCTGTTCCTCCCGACAGGCTTGTATGAGGACCCCCATCTCCCAAACCTGGCGGTCCCCATCCTGTTGTCACCCACACCTCTGGTGACACTGTGCAGGGCAGTGAATGTGGGTCCTTGCACTCCTAGTGTGTAGGCTCCCAACAGGAAACATGGGATACACCCTCTCTCCCCTTCTGGTCTGCGCAGTGTGGCAGTTTAGGAACATGGAGAGGGCAACCTGTCCCACAGGTGGGCACCGCTGGGACGCCCGGGAGGTCCTGGTCCACGTGGGGGCGCAAGGGTTGGGGTAGGGTAGGGCGGAGGGGGGAGAGAGCGGCATCGCCCCTCACTTCTGCCTGGGGCCACCCTGGGGCACCCATGAGCAGGGTGCAGGTGGGCTGGACCATTTCTGGCCCAAACCCTGGAGCTGCTAAAATCATTAACTCCAGCGCCCTGGGTTCCTCGGTGCGGACGTTTTAACCAACCAGAGGGCACTAGGCAGGCTGAGTGCTACTGCGCCGCTCTGGCCAAGCGAGGCTCTTCTTTGTCTTGCTCCCCGTTCACCCTGTGAAACTTCCACAGTCCCTGCAGTGGAGCCCCAAACTGCTCGAGGTCTGGGGCTGCCAGATTCGTGAACTGCTGTAAACGAACTCTTTCATATTTTAATGTGCCTCAGTTTACCTTTTAACAAATGATTCAAGCAGTTCTGAGGAGAGAGAGGGTCATTCCTGAGAAATGCCCCACCCAAAGGAACCTGGATTTGGGGACGAACACAGCCCAAACCAGCCGAAACGGCACATTTGATCCAGTCGTGGACGAAACCATTTTGGTGTGACAAGATTTGGTCTATAAACAGTACAAAGCGGTGCTGTAGGCAAATCAAGGACTTGGGGACAAGCAAGGAGATTTAGACAGAAGGTGAGACTTTCAAACTCCCCTCCTAGATGCAAACATGCCCTGCAGGTGTGGGGACAGGGGCTCAGCTCTCCTCCACTCACTCCTTCCTGCCCACACCTGCTTCCCAGCCTGCCCCCACGGAAACACAACCTAAATTGTGAAAATCAAGCATTTCCTGAGAGATTTTCTGGACTAAAAAGTCTGAGACGGCTCCTGCGGTGAGCCCGGAGCTCTCCTCAAGTGGGGCTGGCACCCACCAGGCCACACCTAACCCCCAGATCCAGCGAGCCTCCGCCCCAGAGTCCTCGCCTGCCCCTTCCTGCCACCCCTCCACACAGGGAGCCTCTGAGCAGCAGGTCAGCGGTCCCAGAGGTCCCCATGTCAGGAAGGGAGTGGCACACAGGGCTCCCAACTTCCTAGGCCAGAGCTAGACGATGACTGATTTCCAGTTAGGCAGTAGCACCATGAATGACTCAAAGCAACAACAACCCAACACCAACTAACAAACAGCCGTGCAAAATATGCTTTATACGCTTGGATTTTTTTTTTTTCTGCATTACTTTTACTTCCCCAATGAGGGTTCACGGAGGCTGACAGTAAAGTTTGCATTCCGTGTGCTCACATCAGTAAGGACTTGGAACCTCATTCTAGAGACCCGGTATAGTTGCTCAATGAATGTCTGTTGAAGATGGTTTGATTAATCTGTGGGAAATATTCTACACGGATGTGACTCACAACTAATCAAAGGCTCCCTGTATTGTGAACCTGCACAGTCCCGACCTAGAGGCAGCAGGCGGCGGTGGACACCACACTGGTTCTGATGCTGGGTGGCCTGGGTGTGAGTCCCTGCGAGCTGGCATTCACTAGCTGTGTGAACTTGGGCACATTATATAAACTGTGCCTCAGTTTCCTCATCCATAAGATGGGATACGGCAGTACCTACCTCATAGGTACAGAGTGAGCTCTTGGAAAGTTAGTACATGCAAAGCACTGAGAGCAGGGCCCGGCACTAGTCCAGCAAATGTCAGCTACTGCCATTGTCGATACTGTCATCATCACTGTCATTACCACAATCTCAGCTACGCCAGTCCACGTGGATTTCTCTCTAGTGATGTTTTCGGCATTTATACTCTGGAAAAATCAGCTGCCAGCACTTACTTCTACAGGTCTTCTCGTTGCTTCCTTCCTACACGTGCGTCCTGGCGTCTGCTCGCCACAGATGCTCAGAATCATTCGATAATTAACAGCATTGCATGCTTGGGTTTCCTATTGTGGGCCCTAGGAGACTTTTCCCCAAATCGGACATAAATCCAGTCGAAGACTAAAAGAGGTGTAAAGAGTGACATGACACATGAGGCCAGGTCTCTGTCTCAAGGCCACGTCTACACGGCACACAGCGGTCAGCTGGCGGTTGGGACCCCCCCACTCCCCGGCGGGGGCCAGGCCTCTGCCCCGTGAGACCTGAGCCACCACAGCGGTGGCTTTTCTGAGCTGTTAATTAAGGAGCCTGCTGCGTCCTGACTCTTACCTTGGCGAGATGGGCCCGCACAGGGCCACACAGCAGTTTGTGAAGATATTTCCATAGCTGTAGGGATTGTAGTTTTCTTTGCCTCTTTTATTTGACCAAGATCCTTTAATCTGAAAGGAAAAAACAGTGAACAGTATACAATGGCCTTCGTATCAATGCCACATTTTGGGCCAGGTGGACCAGGAGAGGCCCATACAGAATGCAAATAATCTTTCCTCACTCATTCACCAAAAGAAACTGAGATACTTTTCTCAAGGAAAGTAGGCATTTACCCCAAACTTGGAAGTATCCCAAAACAGCAGGTGAGATTAGGGAAAAGAGCAGGATTCCCTGGGGACAGTAATCTTTTATTGGTACCACATGGTACTAAAAGGCCATCTCACACAAGGCAGCAGAGATCTTTCCACACTCCCCTGTAGGGCCCTAGAAGGTAATTACGTGGAGGGGAGTTGAAAACGCTGATGTGGTCCCCCAACTGCCCGCCGATAGGCTGTAAGAAATCAGCCTCACGGTGCTGCCAAAACAGCCTGAGGCTGATTCTAACGTCCACATTTGCCAAATACCAATAACTGTACTAACACGCTCTCATCTCGTGAGTCTCACCACCACCGATTTCCTCAGGCCTTTGTCTAAGGGAACTGACCTGTCCTGAGACATTTAATTCACGTGTGGACAGAGACCTATGTCAACATCTAAGGATTAAGAACAAAGAAGACCATGCTCATCAAGAAATATTTTCCAACATTGTGCTCCTGTTCTTATATCGCCTCTCTATTGGCATTACGTGTGGGCACATAATCCTGGGCAAAACGTTGAACTTTGGGTCAGGGCAATTTCCTCCAAAAACTAAACTGAGACTTAAGTACAGTGCGAAGGGTGGACTCCAACGCTCACTCCGAGACGTCGGCCCTCGGTGCTCTTTATTAGGGGAAGTGTGACAACCGCTCACAAAACTACTAAGGGGACAGAGGGAACCTTCTCCTCGGGGCCAGAAACGGTGCCACCTGGCCAATCCTAGCGTCTGACTGACATGGTCAGAGAAGAAGAAGAGGACACAGGTTCCTGGTGGAGAACCTGCGGGAGGGCACACGGAAATGCTGCGGCCACATGCTCTGCGCTCCCGAGGCTCCCGTCCGGGGCGGGCTGCGGGGAGAAGGGACCCCACACCCCTCCACTCCTTTTCTCCTCCATGCCAAACTCCAAGGGGCACACCCGGGTCCCACAGTCAGGAACTTACGTCTTCATTCGTCGTCTGGTTGGAGCTGATCAAGTAGGTGTGGAAACCTGAGAGGCCAACGATGGACCATACGGAGAAGAAGCACACCACGGCCTCCAGCACGGTGGCGCGAGTCAAGGAGGCCAACGTGAGTGGCAGGGCATCCCTCGGCCACCCCACAGCGGCGGGGGCGGGGGGGACCTCAGGCTTCTGGCCTCTCTCTAGCCCGGCCCAGCTTCCCACTCTGCCTCGGGCTCGGGTTTTCTCCCTAACCAGAGGGGGACTCCTCAGGGCAGGGGTGTGTCACCTTCGCCAGTGCAGAGCAGCAGCCGTGGCTTGTCACGACTGGGGGGCTCCCTGATCCTCACCCGTCCCCTTCCAACAGAGGACACTGCCTCAGGGTCAGGGGTGTTTTTACTCAGGGGACCTTTTCCCAGCCCTCAGCCGATCCCTGACATGGAAGGCCGTCCTCAGCTGTCGGACAAACAACCGGGGGACAGTAATTCCCACGGGACACCGAACGAGAAGTCAGGAGCCCCCCAGACTGTCACAACCAAAGGAGGAAAGCTCGGTGTTCTGCAGCACGGGAGATGGATCAGCCACGAGTGCGGCAGTTTGAAAAGACCAGAGAATTTTTGTCTCACAGATGTTTACAAAATTCTATTTACAAGATATAGATTTTCCCTCAGGAAAAAAAACCCAATTCATCGTGGGTCTGGGAGTTTAAACACACACCTTGCATCCCGTCTAGATAAGTTAATGACACGCTGGAGACAGTGAACACTCATGCTTTCCTGGGCTTCCAAGGACAGAAGCCAGGCAGCTCCTACCGTAACACGTCCCCACTGATTCTTCCCAGGTTGGATGATTCATCTTTAGACCAGACGCGGAGTACGCCACCCAGCACACCGTCACGACTGAGTAATGCCCCCATCTGGGCACACGGGCCGCACAGGAAACGGGAGGAAAGAGTGGGCTCCCATCTGTTGGCTGACTTTCACTGGCTTGCTCATGGAGAAGCGGAAGGCAGGGAGGGGCGGTAGGGGACAAGGAGGCTCAGGGGAGCAGACCCCCGCCCAGGGCTGCCACTAGCCTGGACAACCCCCTCCAATGCTCCCAGGGTTACCCCGGTGGGCAGATGGCTATTGTGGGAGCCTCGGGTGCACATGGGGACACATGGATGGTGGCCCACATAGTAAGGCTGGTCTTGTCCTCAACCGCCTTCCCCCAGGTCAGGACTCCCGGATGCCCCTGTCCCTCTCCACATCCCAACCGGGGAGGGCACGGACAGGGCAGTGGCCACGTGGGAGTCATGTCAGTCACTGGCTTGAAAGGGAAGGTGAAGTGGACCCAGGGGAAGTGACAGGTGACCGGTGGGAAGACTGAGTCGGGAAGACTGGGCGTGTGACACTGGACAGGCTGGAAGGGAAGACAGGAGACAGAAAGATCGAAGAGGAGGCAACAAACGGAATGGAAGCAGGAAATGGTCACGGGTAAAAAGAATAAAGAATGCAACCGAGAGATTTATTTACTGAATAATACATGAAGGAGCGAACTTGGATCGCAGAAATACTTTTGTGTCACCTGAAGTTTACAATCAAGCTGCAATGATGGGGAAGTGAAAATATACACGACACTCATACATCTCAAATGTAAAAACTGGCATGTGCTCAGACTTCCCACTGTACAATATACCCACGTAATAAAACTCCACTCGTACCCCCAACTCCATTGAAATAAAAGAAAGAAAAATAGTTGGGTTGTGATGTTCTTTACATGTCTTGACCAAGCTTGTTAACTGCATTAATTATTTCAATGTTCTCTATTCTCATTGATTATTCTGCTTGATCTAGCAATAAGTAAAAGAAGTGTGTTAAAATAAAATAAAAAAATCTGGCATGTGAGAGTGGAGGAGAATCCAGGATCTGAAGTGGCTCCTGCCTGTGTTCTGGCCACTGCACCTTTTGCAGTGATGCCTACACTCGTCACCTCTGTCAGGAGGCGTCGTAACCAGCGGATGTGGAATTATAAAGGTTTATAGCAACAATATCTAAAGGAGTATCTCATGTGCTTTAAAAACATAAATAGCAGAATTCAGTTCCTCTGTTAGCTTGCAGCTGTGTCCAAATGACATGAATCCAAGGTGGGACACAAGATGCAGCCCACTTACACCCCCGCCCACGGGGGGTGACACTCCCCCCCCGCAGGTCTTAAGGAATCATTATTCATGACAACAGCTGGCATCCCTGGCAATGTGTCAGGCACTGCTCCAAAGGCTTCAATGAACTAACTCAATCTTCAGAGCAGCCCAGGGAGAAGTGCGACTCCCAGTTAACAGGTAGGGAAACTGAGGCAGAAGGCAGTAAAGCAATTTCCTTGGAAAACAGCAGAGCTAGGAGTTGAATGCTGGGAGTCTGCTCTGCCAGGATGACAAAAGGGCTTAGGCTGGTCCCTTTCCTAATCCTCACTGAGGGACAGGTGGCCCGAGGCTGACCCCAACCTCTGCCAGGGGGAGATGGGATGCTCCTTGTCAGGGATTCATGAAGCCATGGCAGCTGAAGTCAGTTCCCTTCCAGTCCACTCAGACTGAGGTGCAAATATCCAAACACACATTTCTCACTGCCCCGACAGCTAGATGTTGAAAATAAGATCAAGAAATATAAATTTCCCTTAAATGTATTAAAACTCATTTACTGATTTTTTTTTTTTAAAGAAAAATGAGAGGAAACAATGCAGCTCTATTGGGAGTCACTTCAGTAAGGAGGTGGACTTTGGTTTACCGCACCAGGGCTGGGTTTCAAATTATAGCAGTGACCGCTGCCAGCCTCTGTCTCCCTGCCCCCCGCCCCCAGCTTCCACTAAGACAGCGAGCCCCCTTTGTGGCCGGGGTGATGGCTTCAAATTCCCTGTAACCTCTAGCCCAAGAGGTTGCACCCCGAGGTACCCACTGTTGATGGAACTGAACACGACTGAAAAGTACTGCTCTGCGGACGCCCCTCCCTCAAGTTTCTGCTTAATCACAGAGGTGCCAGCTGCCCCGCACAGGGCGCAGGAGGGGCTGGGGAAGGACCAGCTCCCTGCCCTGGGGGAGTGGGCTCTGTCTGCCCCAGAGGGTAGCAAGGGGGAAGGCTGTGCAGGACGTGGAAATATTGTCCAGCAGAATGGTCAGGACTCCTCAGCGTTTAGGGAATCCTAGAAGGTGACAAATCACGGAACCACATGTCTTTAACCTTTCCAAGTTCCCACTCTTTTCTCAGGAAAAAACACACATGAACACAATTTTTAAAAATAATTTCAGGAGTTTTTAAAACTCTCCTGAAATCCCTCCATGCATATGCCCTGATTTATTCTATCTCATTTTATAGATAGGAAGCCAAGGCCCAGAGAGGCCAAGCCACTTATAAGAGCTCACACAGCAATACAGGTCAGAACAGAACTGGAACCTGGTCTCCAGACTGAGACCCTTCCCAAGGCCCCAAGCGATAGAGTATCACAGGGCACTTTGCGGGTCTCAATGTTCATGGCGGCAAGGCTGAGACTTCCTGTGACCCCAAACCCTGTCTTCAGCCCATAGCCTCAGAGCCACCCAGTGTGAGGAACCTCTCTCTGTCAATACATCATAACCCATCTTCTCCCCACATTCCAGCAATCAGGCTGCTGATGTTGGTATCGTGCGCCAAGGGCCAAATTCAAATAATATCTTACTTTTAAAAGTCTGTGTGTTTGTGTAGTGTTTTCTGTTGGTTTCCTTCTTAACTAGAATTTCAGAGTGGCTGGGGACTGCGGAAGTCCAGGCCTCTGAGGGGGTCCCTCTCCTCCCCATGCTGTGGCTGATGAGGCCCTGGGTGCCACATGGAGGCCTGGGGGTCTCTCAGGGGGTGCAGATGTGTGCCCGAGAGTCCGCTTGCGTCTGACTCTGCTTCAGGTTTTCTGACTTTGGAAAGAACCAAGCACGAAGGATTCTGATGTTAAAATGTAAGAAAATATATGTTGTTTGCAATCATTTTTTTCCCTAAAAATTACAGTAAAAGAGGCAATGCTCACGTACAGGGGGAGTTTTGATGGAAGAGCAGAGAGCAGTGATATTTTTTCCTTTGTTCTCTAGGTAAAGTGCCTCACATCAGCATTTAATGCCTGCAGATATTCAGGTTCAAGAACTTGTCAGCATATTCGCCTCGGCAGCCAGATGACCCTGTAATCCTTAGACAGAGACGGGAAGGCTGTGCCCTGGCTCCTGAGTGCCCATCGCTGCGTCTGGGCTGGGGGCTGTCGGCTTCCTGGCGCCTTGCATGACAGACCCTTGCAAAGTGGACAGGCTCTGAGACCCTTAGGCTGGACCACTCGACTGCCGCCCTTCCACCTCTCCCATCCCAGTCTTGTGCACACTTCGACATCAGGCAATAAAGGTGTGTGGTTGCCCCAGATCGGTCTAGAAAGTCACTAGAATTCCAGCTAGAATTTTCAAAACGGAATTTGGCCAATTGACTCTCAAATTCATCTAGATGACAAAATGTCTAACAACAGGTGAGAAATTCTGAAAAAGAGCCATCGTGGGGGTGGGGCAGGAGAAGACTTTTCTAAAAAATAAAACAAGGCGCTGACAGCACCAGAACAGCAGTGGGACAAGAGTCCGGGAATGACTGGGGGCCCGTGGGATAAAGAAGGTGCCGAGAGGAGAGTCAGGTGGTTCTCAAAGTGTGGCCCTCAGGGACCCTTTCGGGGGACGCGTCAGGCCAAAGCTATTTTCCTATCAGTACCCAAACGGCATGTACCAGGTCCACACTCGCTCTCCCCTGGTGCGCAGCGGCTTCTTCCAGAGGCTGCTTGAGGAGAGGGGATGTCCTCGCTCTGATGCGATTGCATCGTGGGCTTGCACATGCTTATGTTTGAAAATTTTCTCAGTCATAATTTCAAACATGATAAATAGCCAATCTACCTACGTATCTACAAAATATGCATAAACAAAAGCTCTTTGGGGTCCTCAATAATTTTTCAATGTGTAAAAGAGTCCTGAGAACAGAAAGTTTGAGAACCGCTGGAATAGAATAGTAAGGGTTGCTGGGCGCGGTGGCTCACGCCTGTAATCCTAGCACTCTGGGAGGCCGGGGCGGGAGGAACATTCGAGGTCAGGAGTTCGTGAACAGTAAGTGGTGTTGGGACGCTTCACTAAACATTTGGAAAAAATAAAGTTAGAATTGCCACCTCACTGGGCCCTTCTGATTGAACTCACACCACATACACCAACTTACATGATGTATTACTGTGCCAGGCATAAGAAACAAGACATGAAGGTATTAGAGGAAAACCACGAAATATTCGTGTAACTTTGGGGTGAGCATATAATACGCAAACCTAGGAGCCATGTAGCGTAAGATTTTTATATTGTGTCCACTAATGAATTAAACATTTATGTATAAAAAACAAAGTTAAAAGGTAAGCAACAGACTGGGAGAGATATATTGGTAAAGGATATTTAAAAGATTATTAGTGGGAATACATAAAGAACTACGTATTAATTGAAAAAGGACAAACAACCCAATTGATAAATGGACAAAGGGTGTGAATTGGCATTTTGTGATACGAAAAAAAAAAAGGCCACATACATGAAAGGATATGCAACATGATTATTAGCCAGAAAATAGAAATTAAAACAATGAGATTTGTTTCTTCCTATCAAATTGGCAAAAACAAAACAAAACAAAAAAAAGACAAGACTGACAACACCCAGTGTTGTAAAGGTGCGGGGCCCTGGGAGTGTAAGTTGGTTTAGTCTCTTTAGAGGACCATTTGCCATGTCTATTAATATTCTAAACATGCTTAACTTTCAACTCAGAGATTCCACAGCTAGTTGTTAGTCCTGGAGAAATACTAACATTTGTGCACAGAGATACATACAAGAAGATTCACTAGTTCATTTTTTGAGCAGTAAAAAAATGAAGAAATCTAAATATCCATCAACAGAATACTATGGTTCATCTACACTCTGGAATTCTATAAAGTAGTATAAAAAGGAATGAGGTAGATCTATATATTGTCACAAAAAATATCTCCGGGAAATATTTAAAAATCAAATTCTAGAACAATGCAAAGAGGAGAGTACTTTACAGGTACAAGCAGGTCCAGACTATACATTGGCACACGCCCATGGACACACAGGATGCTCACACTCTGGAAGGACACGCAAGCACTGACAAAGATCCCTACAAATAATGGAGGAAGAGTCAAGGGCAACACTTCCTTTTTTACTCTTTTTTTTTCCTGAGACAAGGTCTCACTCTGTCACTTGGGCTGGAGTGCAGTGGTGTCATCATAGCTCACTGTAGCCTTAAACTCCTGGGCTCAAGCCATCCTCCCGAGCAGCTGGAACTACAGGCGCACACGTGGAGGTCTTGAGTTTGGCACTTGTCTAATGCTAGTCTCGCCCTCCACACGGACCAGCAGGACCCATCCTGCTTGGAGCACCTGGCACTGGGATGCACTGCTTGCCCAGGCCAGGCTGTTCCTGGGCAGCCCCAGCAGTCGGCACTGTCTTCCTCAGTGAGCTGAAGGCTGCACCTCACCAGCTCCCACCGGCCATCCCCACGCCACCTCCAGGCCACACAGGAGTGCAGAGGAAAGGCAGGCATCCAAAACACTCCACAGGCACGGTGATGGGATCCTGCCTCGCTTAGCACCTTGCCCGCTAATAACCAGAACTAATGTTTTTTCAAAAACGCATAAGCCAATAGCACCTAAAGCATACTTGTTTCCTGAAACACAAACTTAGGATAAATGGCCAGAGCACGGCACTTCTCACTAGACCCACTGAAGGAGGAATTCGCCAAAGCACTGATTTCACACAGAAAACACCCTGCAGGGACAGACAGCCCTTAGGCAATCACACCGCAGATTAGGGGAGGGGCATTATCAGCAAGAAATTTACACATGCTTTGTAATTGCAGAACCCAGTACCTAGTTTTGAGCATGGGGGTGTCTGATGTTCCTGAAACTGGCCACTGCTTCTGAAAAGGATTGCGAAGATGCAAGCTGGGGGCGTGGCCCAGACCGCTCACTCTTTCCCACCTGGACCTTGCTGGGCCCTCGCTTCTCTCCCGGAGAGAAATGGGTGGTTCTTTCAGATCATCTTCCATGGGGCTTCAGCTTTCGGTCATCTTTTTCCACGCAGGGGCCCAACATGACAGCAACGGAGGCCCTGCTGAGCCAGGGAGGACCGAGCAGTGGGAGCAGTTATGACAATCAGCTGCCCTGTGAGCCGGGAAGGTGGCTCTTTCATCCAGGGCCTCAGGGGACGTTCTAGTCACATTTACACCTGCATTCTGGGGAGGAGATAGGTAATATCTACATCTAGAACCATCTGTACAGACAGAGATGCACACACACATATAAAGATATATACACACACATGTATATTTGAGAGGTTAAAAATATATATATACATGTGTGTATGTGAGGGATTTAGAAACACACACACATATATAGCCTTATAGATGAGTCGGAGTCTGCTGTATCTACCCTCCTTCTGCTTTTCTGTCTTTTCTGTTAATCTAGGAAATAAAAGTTGATGGATTAAAAAAATTCACACACACACACACATATATATATAAGGATAAATAGATGTGGGTATGTATTTTAATCCATCAATTTTTATTTCCTGGATTAACAGAAAGGTAGACTTGAGTGACCGGGGCTGCTAGTGAGCTTCCTGAACAGGTGTAGACAGAAATTCTCGCCAATCCACCTGCACTTGAGGCCTGATTCCTGGGGTCCCTCCTACCTGAAGGCCTGGGGTAGGCAGAATGATGCCTCCTTCTCCAAAAGGTGTCCACAGCCTCATCCCCCGCTCCTGTGAATACGCTACCTCACGCGACACAGGGAACTTGCAGGTGTGGTGAAGGTTCCGGACCATGGAATGGGGAGATTATCCAGAATGATCAGGGTAGGGCCGATCTTTACAAGCAAAGCAGCCCACTGGCTGAGCTTAGAGAAACAGGGTGGGAGAAGAGGGAGAGACTCAGGGCATGAGAGGTACTTGGCCCCTGTTCTGGCTCTGAGGATGGAGGGGGCCTGGGACAGGGACCTTCTAGAGGCCTTTAGAAGTTGAGCACAGCCCCTGGCCGTAGCCGGCAGGGAAGCTGGGACCTCAGTCCTACTCGCCTTGAATTTAGTCAGTAACTTGACTGAGCCTGGCAAAGGACTGTGTCCCCCAGAACCTTCAGGTGACAGCCCAGGCAACGGCACCTTGGTTTCAAGCTGTGGGGCTGGGGCAGGGGGAGGACCCGAGCCCCTGGGGCTTCCCGCCCACAGAACTATGCACAGCAAATTTGTGCTGCCTTATGCTGCAAGCTCTGGCTATTTGTTATAGCGGCAACCAGAAACTAACACCTAGAAAGGCGTGGCCTGGAGGTGTGGGTATTGAAAGGAGCCTGCCACCCAGAGCTGGTGGCTGCCCAGCTCCCACATGGAGCAGCTGCCTGGGTGATGCCAGCAAGGACAAGGCCACCCTTGCGGTGGGCATGTGGTAACTCTGTTTGGAAAGGCAGTGGCTGAGATTCTTACCAGTTTTCAAAAACTGAGCCATAGGGAAAACTCTACCTGGGAATGATTTTTAGGGGGAAAATAAAACTAAAGTTTGCCTTGGACCAAATAAATTAGAGCATCTCTCCTCTTTCCTCCCCTTGCCACAACCCCTCCCGCTGCTGGTGTCCCCGGCACAGTCAGCTGTGGCCACTCGCTCTTCCTGTTGGCACCCGTGGTCCAGTCCCCCGTGGGAACACCATGCTCTCGATTCTGCAGACTGTAGGCACAGCCAACCTCGACAACCAGCAGACACGTGTGTGCTGAAAGAAGGTTCCAGCAGAGCCCACCCATCACATAGATTGCCACAAAAAGCAGCCTCTTTGAAATCCTCCGGCCATGCCTGGAAGCTGTGTTTGGAGTGGAGACTTCCACAGGCATTCCAAATGACCGACGTCTTCAGCTTATTCTACTTGCCCAGTAGAAAGTGGTTTATGGCTGTAGGTCAAAAACTGAGATGCAGAAGCGTTTAAAAATGAACTGGGACCTCATAATTAATCGCAGAGGAGCAAGTATTAGATGACTTTTACCCTAGTCCTTCCCTGAGAGTCCTTCCAGGATTATGATGGGATAAGATCCAAGGGCTGGGAGGTCTGTCCGGAGGTGTGATGAAGACAGAGCCACTACCCATAGCTCCTCCATCCTCCCCCAAAAGGTGGCGCCCGGGAGACATACAGAGCTGCAGATCGCCCGCGGGCTGGGACAGGAGACAGCAGAAATGACCCAGGCCTTGAGGTCAGCCTTCCTCAGCAGGGAGGAGGCGGCCTGTCTCAGGTATCTATGTCTGAAATGCAGGCCAGGCGTCCTGCACACGGTCTCCGGGAGGCACAGATGCCAGGGCAGGGGAGGAGGTGGCTGAGGCTGCCACATCCTTTAGGCTTTGTTCCAGCTGGCAGCTCAGACCCCAATTCCAGTTCTGAGGCGCATTTATAAAACTTAATATGACCAGCATGTTTTCATGATGCAACCAATTCCCTGAAAGACTTAGACAAGCCTTTTTCTTCGAGAAAGAGGCAAGGCTTGGCTATGAGATATGCTGAAACAACACTCCCTGAAAACAGGAGGGCACAGAGAGGTGGCGGTGGTGGATATCCCACCTGGTAGGGCTGGGGAGAGGGAGGGATAAGGACATTTCTCACTGGACTTGTTCTTAGAGCACAGGTGTTGCAGATTTCATTGCCTGGGCCACCTTTCCTTCCAGCCAACTGCTAGCCAACTCCTAGCCAACTCTCGCTTCCCATGTTATTAGTAGCAGACAAGACATATCTGTCGAATTTGTTCTACAAGTCCCCTTTGTACATCTTCCATATGTCCCAGGCCCTGCCACAGTACAGATTTGAATGAAAAAGATATTAGTTGGCTATAGAATCTGGATCTGGAACCAACATCCTATGCTGCCCATAAACACAGCGGTGCCAGAAAAGAGATACGTCTGCGATGTAAATATATGTATACAGGACAACATTGTTCTTAGATCTTTCTAAATACCACCGCCATACACACAAGCCAGTTGTTCTTAGGGATATGGGGTGGTTTAGTTTAAGAAATGCATGACACATCATATTAAAGTTCTTTGTTCTTTAAGAACTTTCTACCACAACATGAAAATTACTGCTGACAGTAGTGGGGAGTTGAGTCCAGTCCACCTGGTTATATGATGAAGAAAGAGAACTCGGTCACAGAAGAGGCAGGTCAGTGGGTCCCACTGACGGACTCCACACGGACTCAGCACGAAACCTGGGGGCCTGGGGCGGGGTGGGGGAGCCCATTCGAGCACTTAATGGGTGAACGCTTTTCTTTCCAGATTCAAAATGCTATGGCACGGGCCATAGATACTTTTGGGAGGATGGAAAATCATCCTCATTAATCCAAATGACTTGAGATTGACCGTCTTTGACCCATTTGGGATGATAAAAAAGGTGTTCTGTTCCTGGCAGTGATACAGGTTACCCATACTTGCCGAAGGAATGGCAAACTGCCACCCGGACAGAGGCTGTTCAGAGGGGCTGAGGACTCTCACCTGGTGACTGCACACCGGGCTGTGGACACACACACGGGCGTCCATCAGCGCTCCGTATAGACAACCTGCTGATCAAAGCGAGCTCAGGTGGAGCTCGCAGCCCTACTTCTCCCCAAACCAACCTGATCGAACACAATCCATGCTGGTTTCCGGGCTGGGTGAGGACTCATACCTGGCTTCCTAGCTAAGGAGCGCTTCCAGTTAGACATGGCTGAGTCACCCAGAGACTCAAGTATTCAGACGCTACTACTCATGCAAGCAACTAGGAGGGCGTTCTTTGGATGCTTTACAGAACGGAAAAGAATAAGATTCAGGAGAAGAGAGGCTGAGGCAACAGATGAGGAGGTGAAAGTATAGAAGGTCAGCCAGGTACTCAACACATTGGCACCGTGGAAACAGGACCACCAGAAAGGATATCTCGCAGGACTGTCCTTAAGGGCATTTAGGAATCCTGTCTGCTGTGAACCTGTGGGAATGAAACCAAAATTTAGTATTCAGACACTCACCCCTGGATATAAACAGCCTTCATGCTGAACTCTCTCTAATCTACATAAAAATAATAGGTGCCTACAGATCAATTAAATAATTACATTTCGTAAGTGCTGGGACACTGGGTTTACTGATGAGACTGAGATTCCACTAAAGTTTTTCAGCAAGAAAACGGCAGACTCATAATTAGGCCCAACATCTGCAGGATATTTTTTCAATAAAAGCAGATGGATGTCTGCATATTTTCCCATAAATTATAGTTCTGATTACTCCTTTGTTTTCCTTATTTTAATAAGAAAACAGAATACTGTATGCTATTTTTTCTCTTCTGTTTTCCTGAAATTTGTTAACTTTTGACCCTGGAAGTTCTGTAAACTAGGCTACATATAAAAGACTTCTTCCTCTGCACCCAGAGTACACAGAGTCATAAAGCCGAAGTTTATTACTGATTTCTTTTGGGTTTAAGACATTTTAATATGAGCTGTCTGAGTAAGAAAACATTTCTCTAGGGGCTTGAGTAAAGAGGCGTCTGACAAAAAGCACCGACATCATACTTTTGAAAATAACAGCCTAGACAGAGGAAGGCTTCAGGACCCCATCCTGGCGCAAGGATGCTGGGTCCCTCTGTGCTGTATGAAGTCCCTGTGCTCCAGGGGACATAACCCAGCCCACATGTGGCAATGAAATGAATGGGGGGGACTGTTATAATAGCTGATGCTCCAGCGTCCCCGTGGTGCCTCTGTCCACTGGCTTGGCTGCACTGTGGCAATTAGCTGCAGGGTGTGACTGGCCACCGTGTCCCTATGTGTCCCACCATGGGAAGGTGAAGAGGGGGTGGATTCCTATCCTTTCTGAGGTCCCATTCCCTCTGTGTCTGCTGCTCATGTGCCATGAGATGGGACAATGGGACACAGTTGGTGGGAAGGGACAGGAGAGAAACTGCATCGAGAGCTGACAAGGAGAGACAGGTGCTTAAGGCTCCCTCTGCATCTCTGCTGGGCCAGCAGGGCACACGCTGCAGGTCCTGTGGCCAGCACAGCCCTGAGGCTAAATGACGGGACCAAAAGGAATTACTCTTTCTCCACTGAACCCCAGTTGTGGGGCCTGCCTCCCTCCTCTATCAGCAAATGCAGACTTCGCCTGCCCAGGCATCTCGGGGACCACAGAGCTCTCCCACCATCCCGCTCCAAGCTCACCACCTGGCAGAAAGGCCCCAGGTGCCAGCTCCCTGCCTTTGGCCTATGCCAGTCTTGGGGGGGGCGACAGCAGCCACGCAAACCCTATGGCCTTCCCCAGAGCATCACATGCCCAGTCAGATGGGGGCCCATGGGGTTGTTGGGTGTCAGGGGTGCAGACGGGGGAAGGAAAAGCTTCACTCATTTTTGCCCCAAACGCTCAGATAACTTGCAGGCAGGTAAATTCTTAGTACTTTCTTTTTGTACAAGATTAGGTTAACAATATTTAAGTATAAACTACAATAAACTCCAGTGTGGTGACATTGGGGTGAGTGAAACTTTAGAGAAGATGAAAGGGCCACGTGTATCATAATCCAACAGTGGTGGCAGGTGGCAGGCTTCACTCTGTGTGTGTGTGACAGTGAGGTGTAAGTATGACTGCGTGTGAATGTGAGAGTGTGTGTGTGTGTGTGTAACTGTGTAAGTGTGTGTGAGAGAGCACGACTGTGTGTGTGAGTCGTGAGCACGTGCGTGTGTGCCCCTGGATGTATGTACAGCGCTGAGCAGTGGAAACTGCCCCCTGCTGTCTACAATGCAGGCGCGAGGCCATAAGTCCGATGGGATAACGCGCATGAAAGCGTGCTGATGTCGTTAAAGATGACGTAAAATGTATAAACACTGCTTCTGAGTGTCAGGTGTATACTGGAGTATCAGTACTTATTTTTTCTCTAGTTGTGTCAACAGTTGCTTCTTTGAAAATAACATAATGCTAGGCTGTCTCTCTGCTCTTTCATCTGTTAATGCACAGACAGGACGCTGGCCACGTTTTCGCCCTTGTGGGACTCTGAAAAGAGAGCCAGGTGCTTCTGCAGAGCCACCGTCTGCGTCACCCCAGTCAGTGTAGAGACGGGCTCTGATGGATGGTCCCCGTCTTCTTGCAAGCCCCAGCCAAGTATGGCTCTCAAGCATGTGTTACAAATTTGTGTTGCATTTGGATAAAAGATTATAGTCAGAAAGAATGGGAACTAGGATTTAAAATACCTATGAAAATTTGGGTAGTCCATTTACTGTCCAAATTTGACTAATATTCAAAAAGAACCAACGTGAAACGTTCCATACCACCCAGCACGAGCCCCACCGAAAGAGAAGGGGAGGAAACGCACATGTAACGTGAGCTGAGAACACCTGTTTGCGTTTCCAGCTCTGCTGCATAGGAAGAAATCGAGGCATCTGCTCATATACTTCCAGAAACATTCCAGAAGGAGGCTACGTACTTACTAATGGGTGGTTATACTTCAGGAATGTGGGCGAGAGGCAAGGCTGGTCTTTAATGTCGCTAATGGCACCGTAATGGAAGCTTAAAGGCTTAAATTTATAGTTCAAAACAAATTAACTTTCCTCTCATCACTCCCTGTTGCAGGAAAGTGAATGACCAGGAGAGAAAAGGAATTCAAAGTTACGACCTTGAGAATGGGGAAGGAAAACCACGCCATTTGCTTAGGCAACTATATATTAAGATCATTTACATCCAAATCTAATTTTAAATAAAGCTGCTTCCTTTACATGCCCGGGGTCATTTACTCATGTTCTAAGCGTAATTGGACATCTCATCAAATGTAAGTTTTTCACACATACAGATGTGGGCGCAAGAAAACCCAGCGTCTCCCCCAGACATTTTTCCAGGGAGGGTGGCTGTCCCTGCATGAGCGGGTACCACGTAAGAGAAAAGCTCTGTGTTCCACGGCATCATTGCAACGCATTGTCGTCTGTGCAACAACACACGGGGCTGAACCTCCCAGGGGACCCCGCGGCAGGAGAGAAAGTGGAGTCACTGAGGCTGGGACAGGGACGAGTGTCAAGGAAAAAGTCTTGTTGGTGAAAAAGTCCCATAGGGTGAAAACGTGGCCCTGGGGATGCTGTGGGGGGGAGGTGGGGAAAGGAGGAGGGGGAAGGGAGCGGAGAAGACGACAGGGGCTGGCCGGAAGTGAGGAGGGGGCGGGGGGAAGAAGGGGAAAGAGAGAGCCCGAAACGACCAAAATATTAAATCGAAATTAAATCAGAGAACCAGTCAGGCAAATGGTCACATACGTAATCTGATTTCGCCAGCATACTTACGAAGAATGACGTGGGTGATAACGAATGCAAATATAAAGACTGTCAGAAAAGACAGAGATAAAATAAACATATAAAAAAATCTGTAGTTTCTTTTCCCCACACAGTTGCCTACCCAGGGACAGTGGTGATCAAACCGTTCTGAAATGAGAGGCAGAAAAAAAGAGAAAGTGGAAATCAGTTAATATAATGTCTTTTTATCTGCGGGAGCCCCTCCCCGCCCACCCAAAACTCCAAAAATATAACAAAACAATATCATACTACGTATTTCCAAATTAACCACGCAGAGCAATGCTTAACATCAAGACGTTTCAAGAGCACAATTACTCTTTCTACAAAAGTTAGCCGTTTCAAAAAGACCAGGCATATGCATTGTTCTCAAATGGCAACTCACAGAAATTTACTTTAAAAGATTCCCTTCTTTTGTAAAAGTAACTTCCTTGCATTCACTGAACAATCTTCCCTTAAGATGATACTGACACCACCTGATGGTGGTGGCCTGGGTTGGGCTGGATGTGGTATTGGGTGACCAGCCTTACACAGTAAGTGGCCACAGAGAGAGGTCACAGGGGCCCAGGACAGGACAGAGGGACAATCCTTTGTTCTCCCATCCCAGTTACAACTGTTTAACAGGTATCAATCACATGCATTACTACATATGGCCTCAAAGCATTCCATAAGGAGAATGATGGTGTTGCCCTATTTTACAGATGAGCAAACTGAGGCTTAGACAGGTGGGAGGCTGCCTGCATGTGGCTGTACAGCTCAGAAGCAATGGAACTAGAACTTGAGGCCAGGTCTTTCCAAGCTGGCCCCATCTTCTCACCTCCCACCGCCCATGCTGCCTCGAGCACTTTCTAAACTGAGGGAGCGCTGGGTATGGGCAACATTACACTGCACACCGTGGTATCCTAAGTGCAAACTCAGGGACTGTCACATGCAGTCTGTAAGGCATTTGTCATTTGCTCTTCCCCTTGCACGTAATGGCAAAGTGCTTCTCTTTCCCACTCAGCTGACCTTCGATCCAGAACACTGTTCTAACACCCCCCTCGCACCAGACTGCCCGCCGCCGGGCAGGACACATGACTTAGCTTTGCACTCCGGCTCTTTTCCAAGCTTAGCTTCTACCCCGTTTTCATATTATCTATCTATATGTGCATTAAAAAAAAATGAGGTATAACTATATACATAAAACATTGTACAGTTAGTCAAAGTAGTCAGTGTTGTGACTTTCTGGTCATGTATCACAAATCACTCATCTCACGGCTGATGTCGAATGCAAGCTTGTTGGTTGGAAAGGGCACAGGGACACCTGGATGATGGCAGGGGCAGAGGAACTGCAAGAGAATCACTGTCGTTTGCAAGTGGTATTAGCGAGAAGCAGCCAGTCTGAGCAGAGGACACGAGGAGACGTTTCGGAGCTCACTGGCCTGGTGACAACCTGATGGCCTGTAACATGCTCAACAAAAGCCATTGCCATGGTGTGCCCACATGAGTTACATGTTAACACGTGCTGCCGACATCACAGAGCTGGAAGATCTAATCCCTTCACTGCGGCTGGGGGAGGGAGGGATGAGCAGGTGGAGTGCAGAGAATTCTCGGAGCAGTGAAGTACTGTCTGTATGACACTATAATGACAGATGCACGTCATTCCACATTTGCCCGCAGCCAGAGAATGCACAACGCCGAGGGTGGACCCTAAGGTCACCCGTGGACTCCGGGTGATTTCAGGTTTCAAGGCAGGCTCATCAGTGGTAAGGAATTGCTCCCTCTGGTGGGGTGTTGGCAGGGAGGGAGGGAGGGGATACATGGGAACTCCCTGCACGGCCCTCTCAATTTTGCTGTGAACCTAAAACGGCTCTAATAAAGTCTTTAAATATTAAAAACAAACCTCATTTCCCCAAGTCACTGATCTACACAGTCCGTGCAATGAGAGGTCTACATGAAGAAGTACAAAAAGAGAAAAAAATTGAATCAGCCAGATTTTCCTAAGACGTTGAGACTGTCATTTTGAGAAACCACTTTTCTTCTTCGTATATGGCTACAGAAGGGGAAGGAGAGTGGCGCCTGGCACGGAAGCACACGCGAGGCTGGAGTCTCTGATTCTGACCACACAGCTGATCTCCAAGTCCCGAGAGTGTGGAGGGTTGAGCCTCTCAACTGAAGTGGAAGTCGCCTCTCAGCAAAGGAAGTGGGCCCGGGAGGCGTCACCCCGTGTGAAGCGCAGAGATCTTGCACCCCTGCGGGTGGTTTCTGTAGGGAAGGCAGTCGCTGTCCTTTTAGCTTAGAAATTTTAGTAACCGCTAAGCCACAACCCTGTGCTTTCCTGCTGGAGGCAGGGGGTCTACAGAAACAAAGGCCACGGGTGACACAGAGAGACCACTGTTCCTGGAGTTGGGGAGACCAGTGCCATCGAAGAGTGGCGTGGACTCCTGGCTGTCCAGCAGCCCTGAGCTGAGAGCCGTTTCTAGCTGGAAACTTGTCTTTCTGAAAACTTTCTTGGCCAGCAAAAATCCCACTAAAAATGTAGGCATACTGGGAGATTCTTGCTTTGAATATTTTTCACATCCTCCAGCATGTCTGTTGAATTTATGGTGCTGAATGTGTCTAAGGGCTCCGCGGGCACCTAAGTGTCTTTTTATCCCAAGGTCCAAATGCCAACTCTATGCGGATGATGCTGAAATGCCGCCTCCCGCCTCCAGCAACAGACTCCTGCTGCACGGCCCGCCTGGCCCTCGGACTCAGCTTGGCCTGGAGAGGACTTCCCGTCCTCCTGCCCAAACACGTGCCTCTCCAGGCTCCCCTCTGGCGAGTTGTGCAAGCCAGAACCTGGGGTGTCAATCCTGCCCTCATTCCTTCTGTCACCCCCACAGCCAGTCCATGACCAAGCCCCAGCAGCTCCACCCCAGCTTCCTCTGAGTCAGCTGCTGTGACCTGGAGGTGCCCCCAGAGTTCATTTGTTGGAGACTTAATCCCCGATGCGACAGTGTTGAGAGGTGGCCCTTTCCCAGGTGATTGGGTCGTGAGGGCTCCGCCCTTGCGAATGGATTAGAGCCACTACTGCGGGAGCTGTTCCCGATAAAGCGATGATTCAGCCCCCACCTCTCACACACGCGAGCACTCTCTTGCCCTCCACCTTCCTCCACGGATGACGCAGCAAGAAGGCCCCCCACCAGAGCAGCCCCTTGGCCTTGAACTTCCCAGCCTCCAGAACTGTAAGAAACAACTTCCTTTTCTTTATAAATTACCCAGGCTCAAGTATTCTGCTATAGCAGCACAAAACGGACTAAGACATCGTCATATTTACTGTTTGCTTGTTTTTGTCTGCCAACCCTACTCTAAGAGTGATAAATATCTGTCAACTGACCGAATACATTCTCATACTACGAAAACAACCTCTCCGTGAGCGAGTCCGTGGCCCACGGTCGCACAGAACACGCAGCACAGCTGGGATGGGCCCCGTGCTCTCACAACCTGAGCTCTTGTCTCTTAAATGCCACATCACTGCCTCTCCTGAGTGTCGTCCATGTGCCCAACCCCACATCAGGTGCTCAGAACACTGAAAGGAAATAAGAACAGCAATGTAAGACTCCACAGCTTCAAAGAATTCCTGATCTTATTTGGTGAGGACACTTTTCAGACTCCAAAATATTCCTCAGATCCAAGGGATGAACTCCTCATAGACCTAATTTTGCTTCTAAATCAGTCAGCTCTGTCACCACTGCTGGCGGCATATGACATTCTTCCTTCGCGGGTCAAGGATGAAAACGGGCCAGGGACGCGTGGAGGGAGGAGCAGCAGGACGCTCAGGAGCTGCTGGGGGTGGTTTCCCACAGGGAAGCGTGTGTTACTCAGCTCCCAGGGCAGAAGAGTGGGCAAGACCTGGGCACAAGCTGAGCTGGGGACAGCGCGACTGGTTGCAACCGACACATGACGTAGCTCCCAGGACCCAAGTGAACACATCCGAGAAGCTTCAAGCAGCCATTATGACAGTATTATTTGTGTATTTTTTCTGTGTGGCAAAGTTGAATGGGTGTCATGTGCCCTAGAGGTGGCAGGGCTGGGGTGCATGTGATGGGAGATTCCTTAAGGAAACGCTTCGGAGTCCTGGATATATCCCTTGGTTCTAAAGTTTAGATCCTGGGCTACTCCAGAAGGGAGTGGTCTCGAGAAAAGAAAAGAACTTTTATCTGAGGAACCCAAGTCCTTTTAAATTATCAGGCCCAGAGAGACATTAAAATGAGGCATTGGTTACATTCTACTCCTCACTTTGAGCCATGTATTCATCTCTCGAAACCGCTTGCTACTGCCACAGGTAGCAATTAACCCAATAATGCCGTGCGGACACTATAACCCGCACCCTATAGCTTCACGACGCATCGCCAGTCACTGAGCAATGTTACTTCCATAAACCAATGAGTCCTGACAGACAGCTTTGCAGCAGCCTGCTCCCTGTCCCCTCTTCTGCCTTCAGAAGCCTGCTCATAACAAAGGCCAGACGAAGCTCACAGCCAAGGCTACGTGGGTCTGAGTCTTCGGCAGCTGTCCTTACTTTAGCTCAAGTGAACTCTTTAAGTCATATTTTGTGCTTCAGCCTCTTCCTTTTAGGTCGACAACGCAGTGTCGCTGGGGGATTTCTTGACACAGAATGAGGAGCTAGTCCCTAAACCACGGCTGTTCAGTGGAACTCTGGGGGTGGGGCTGGAAAACCAGTTTCTCTAAAATTGTGGGGGACTGGCTTAGCTAGCTGGGGCGCCCTGATCACACCTCCAGCAGCATCGTGCTGCCCTGCAAGGATTTGTGGATCATGTTCCTCTTTCTTCCAGGTGACCTAGAGGTGAGGAATCACTTCTAGTCGTCCTATAAGCCCTGGCACCTACGTGCCTGGCATGAAGCAGACACTCAATAAATACGCATTAAGTAAAGGAGGAAATGTCTTTAATTGCCTTCAATAGGTTTATGAGTGATCACTACTCCTGGTTGCCAGGTGGAGGCACCGGAAAATACTGCCCAAACCTAAGATTTCAGGCATGCTAACCGCAGGAAAAGGTGGGGTCCGGGACCTTTGAATACATTCAAAGAACGTTTAGGGCTGGAAGATGTTGACCAGGGGCTGAAAGAACTGATGACCATTGTTATAGTGGGGATCAGCTCCTGGTGGGAGGCAGAGGTGGTTTTTTTCAAAGCTCCAGGGGGTGCCAGTGAGAGCCCCAGTGGAGAGCGGAATGCAAGTCACCTGCCCTTGCTCAGATGCTCGGTGGGGAAAGAAGGAACCATTGAAGTGGCCAGTGGGAACACAGTTTACGAAAAGGAGCCATGGTCCTATTTTGCTAACCTAAAACTCTAAATAATAATGCAATATTTATTGTTAATGATTAAAGAAAGCTCCCAGTCACTGAGTACCTGTTAGAAGCATCATTTAACTTGGCAACAGCGCTAAGAAACCAGTGAGCAGGGTTAGGAAACATGCCCACCCTGAGCTGAGTCCACCCCGCCTCTCCTCTGATTAGAGGGAGATTTAACTTCCCGGAGAGATTGCATGTGAAAAAAGAGGCCTTCAAGATAAGGAGAAATGGAGAATTATTATCATTAAAATGCAACAGGGACAGAAAAATCCACAAAAATGAGGGAAAAAAGTATTTGCAAAAGTTGTGTTTAAAGACTGCTGGAAAAAGGAATTAAATGTTTAAAAAAGTGTTAAGAATTTGAAATCCCCCAGAAGTTGGGCTCTAACATACACCCCAAGAGTGGGATTGAGAGTTAGATAAAAATCACATCCTACGGCCGGGGGTGGCCGAGCATGAATCCTGCATTTTCCACGCAGTGCTCACAGGTTCTGGGCAGCCTGAGAATTTTGTGAAGAAATAGATGGAAATGTGCAACTGAAGTTTAAAACTTCTAATTTAAATGTTAATTACATTTAAATTAAGTTAAATGTTTCTAAAGTTTGAGGTGGAAAATTACTTTTCTTTAAACCCAGGACATTAGAAAATGTTTGCTCTATGAGCTATTTTTTGTCTGTTGTTTAGAAGGACGGATGTTGACATACAGTGGTACATGTTGCATCTGGCCTTTATGGACAGATCATTAAATCATAAAATGATGTAATAGGAAAATTTAAATATTAAACTAGCTAAAGGATCAGAGGACTAAGTCCTTAGACACTAAAGAATTCACGCTGCTCTTAATCTTGTGTAGGGTCTGAACTATAATAGCTTCGCTGCCATGTCTGATGACTGGAGAGATTTCTGAAAAGCTTCTTATCCCAGCTTCTCCCATCTTCATGCAGTCTTTATATCTGCCCTTGCTGTGCACTTGGCACTGAGCTAAGCACTTACGTGAATTGTGTCATTCAATTCTTACAACCCCCATAAACTCAATGCTAGTGTTCTCATTTTACAGGTAAGAAAACCGCAAGTGGAGGAGTTAGCATTGGAAGCCAGGTGTTCATTTGAACCCGAACCTACCTGGCCCTGCCTCCAGTGTCAATTCTCTGCTGGTAGCTGTTCTGGGGCCAGGGGTGAGGACCTGACAATTCCCTCCTGGCTCAGCTCTGGAAAGGTGACGGAATGCCCCAGGCACAGCACGTCAGCAGGAGTGGGGACATGAGTGGAACCTACCATACCAGGGCTGGCATTTGCTTGTCTGTGGCCCCTTGGGTCTCTCCTGGTCTGGGGTTCCGGTTCCATCCTCTGCAGCATGTGGAAAGAACCCAGCCCACATCTGGAGATGCCTACCCTCCATCAAGTCAAGGGTGGCCTCATCCTCAGCAAAGTCAACATCGAAGATGCCAGAACTTCTCATGGAGACATGGATTTGATAAAGCTGCTTGGCAAACTTGATTACTGAGATGGTGGAGCTTGGGAGGTGCTATGGTTTAAATGTTTGTCCCCTCTGAAATTTGATCCCCACTGTCACAGTATTAAGAGGGTTGGAAATCCCACCATAGTATTTGAGTGGCGGGATCTCCGGGAGTCGATCAGGGTTAGGTGAAGTCACGAGGGTGGGGCATTAGTGGCTTTATAAAGAAGAGAAGGAGAGACCTGAGCTGGCACCCTCAGCCCCCTCACCCTGTGATGCCCTGCATAGCCCTGGGACTCTGTGGAGTCCTCACCAGCAAGAAGGCCCTCTCCAGATGTGCCCCCTTGACCTCTGACTTCCCAGCCCTCAGGACTGTATGAAACAAATTCCCTTTCTTTGTACATTACCTAGCCTCCAGGTATTCAGTTATAGCAACTGAAAATGGACTAAGATGGGGTTACCTGGGGCAAAGCGATGTATCAGAAAGAAGGTTTCTTCCCCTACCCTCTCATCTCAGCTCATTTTCTGAAAATGAGTTCTTCTATATGCTTAATTTTACAGAGAAACAAAATCAAGAAATCATATTAACTAATTCTGTGGCCTTAAAGTATTATTACAGCATTTTGGCACAGGGATTTCAATTTCTTCACATGCAAAAAGTTGGATTAGATAAGGTCTAAGACGCCTTTGAGCTGGAAAATTAAATGCAAAAGGACTGTTTCATTAGCACTTCTATGGATTCTTCTCCTATTGAGTCCTTGCCAATGTCTTATAAATTAACATTCTGCAGCTTTTAGCTCCATTTGTTTAAAAAAACTAAAACATCCCAATGTAAAAACCAATTAGGAAATGTAGAATTGTTGTGACCTCTATGCTACAATTTAGCATAACCTTGGACAGTGGTGTGGTCAACCCAAAGTGCCCCCCTCCCCCGCTTTGTTGCTGAGTCTCTTTGGGCTTGAAATAATGGAGCTCCACTAACAGACAGCGGAGCTCCCTTCAGCTCCCCAAATGGGCAATTTCATACATTTCCATTTCCTCAAGCTTTCTAGGTCTGTTTAACTTCTGTTTTCAACTCTAGCTTCCGATGTTGGGGGAATTTTGTGCTTCAAGGAGCAGGGACGAGCACGCACGGCAGATGCCAGCGTGTTGAAGCAAGGCACACCGTGAGTTACATCTGCTGGTTAGGAGCAAAGATGATTATGAAGCCGTGGAGAAAAGAAATAAAAGGCCTTGCTAGAGAAAGTGAGGGGGAAGGTAGGGAAGGGTGATTCTGCTTGCAATGTAAACCATTTTTGAAAGGAGATGTAAGAAAGTGAATAGAAATGAAGTAATTTTAAAAAGTGAGTTGGCCAGTTCAGATCCAAAAGGAAATTCCAAAATTCCCCAATTTTGGGTCGGGGAGGGTTGTCACATGAAACAGTAAATTTTCAGTAGACAGCCAGGATTGGGCTCCCCGTCCCAGCACTCCTCTCTGTGATAAGCGTCAGAGTAAGACCTGCTGGAGAGGACTTTGGGCTCCCTGGGACTGAGGAGCTAGATCAGGGCTCTGCCTCATGGAGATAAAATCAGTAACATACATTCAAATGTGCACATCCTCAAGAAGACAGTCTTTGTATGTGGGTGTCCCTGTCATTCTCCAGCTGTCACTCATGAAACTCTGAACAGAGCTCCATCACGAGCAAGTGCTTGAGTCCTCAGCGGACAGACATCCCTGGGCCACTCCCCGACCCACCCAAGCCCCGAGTTGCTGGCCTCTCATTGTCTTTGGGTTCACAAGGCCAGAAACTATGCCTGGGAGTTCTCCTTAAGTCTGCACGCAGTACAAGTTGTCTCACAAATTTGAAAAACAAACTCGTGCTATCATCCAACACCCCTCAGAAACTTCTCGGGGTCTCTTCTCTCTTCTCTAGAAATTACAGACCTTGAAATCGGCAGCACTACCTTACGTCAGAACCGCTTAAGCATTGGCAGGGCTTTCTGGTTTCCAATACTCACTCACATTCTTTCCTTCACTCCCTCTGCGTCAGCGCCGTGAGCTGGCGGCCCAGGTCCCAGGGCAGGCGAGGGGGCAGCTCAGAGATGGGCACTGGGATTGCCAGGCCTGGAACCAGCACCTCCAGTGCCTGCCCACTGCTTTCCTGCTCCCTCCCCACCCTCGGTCTTACAGGTTCTTTCAGGTCCAGTTACTAAGATTTTTAAAAGCCTCAGTCAATTTATCCTCCAAATAAAGTTTCAGAGCTGAGTTATCTTATGGGCATATTATACACCCAGGAAAGCCAGCAATCTGAAGTCTCCTCAAAACCTTGTAAGGTGATGACATATATACACAATCGGTATATATGGAATATTGGCATGTATATATATGGTCACAATTGGAAAATTCCATTCCCATGAAGCATGATTTTCCGAGGTAAACGCATTCCTGTGACCTTGTAGCAAAGAATCCACATCCTGCAGCAAAGAGCCGTGTCTGTGAGCAGGACCCCACGGCTCTTGGATGGAGGCTGGTTTCCTGACAAGCAAACCGTGATGTGTCCAAGTAGAACTCTTTTTCAAAAATTCAGAAACTTCTACTGAACTTCTGAGACATTTCATTTTTCTAAGTTGAAACTGGAGAGCCAACTTCATTACTAGTACTATTAAAACTTGAGCCAGCTGTGCTTTATAATTTTCAAGATGCTTTTTCACGTTATGTCTCATCTGGTAATAAAAATATACACACACTAATGCCTGCGTTGTGACAAGATTGCAGAGACAGACGTTAGACGGGACAGGAGGACAGGCAAAGGCTCCCCCTCCTGCCTCCCGCTGCGTGCGCTCTGACGGATCTCGCGACTGTATCTATTGAAGAGGCTACTCCTGTTTCTCATGTTCGCCGTGGTCCTCAGCTGCCCATCTCTAAAAGGTGGGCAGCGGCCAGAAGACCCCGGGACATTGCTGCTCTGACATTCCAGTCTGAGGTCTGTCCATGGCTCCGTCAGGCGCCCTCATGGCTCAGTCTAGTTCTCTTGGGACAAGTCCTGGCTGTCCCAATTCGCCATATGGAGTGGAGGCAAAGCCACACTCAGGCAGGCAGAAGGGGTGCTGGACACACAGAAGTCACCTGCAGCCACCTGCCTCTAGCTGCCCAAGGTAGGGAATGCGCTGGCATCTCGTCCTGAGCCCCTGTCCCTCACACCCACGTGGTCAGCGGGAATTGTTGATTGTGTTTCTGATCACTATCCTCAGCTCCCCGGTTCTGAAGGCCACTGCGGTGTGCCCGTTCTCATCCCTGAGTGCATGAACTGCTGTGACATCCTCCTGGACGTCCCCCTTGACGGTGTCGCCCGCTTGCCAGAGGGACCTTCTAATGCAAATGAAACCTCCCCTCATCAGCCCTCTGGCTCCTGTGGCCCCACTCCCCGCTCACTGGCTGCCCCCTGATATGTCCGCAGAGCCCAAGGTCCGGAAGCCTGGCTTTCCAAACCGAGCTCCCTGGGTGCTGGGAAGCTCCCACCTCATTTCTCACCTGTTCTGCCCCTGGAACTACAGCAGTTAGACCTATGTCTGTTTCATATATTGAGTTTCCTCATTATTTTTTATTTTCTAAAATGGGCTACAGCTTGCTTACAACAACCATAAACAAAATTTATAGCTAGTTTGTAAATGTTTACTGTAATGACTCTAAGCAGCCCCAAGTCAAGTCCTAGTGTGTGGGGTGTGCAGTCACGAACGCCAGCATGGCGGTGCACGGCTGGCCGGACGCTGGACTCGAAGTGGAGGACCTGAATTTGGGTCCTGGCCTCTCACCCACTTGGCGATGTGACCTGGGCGGGTTTCTGGGCCTTGGCAAGTCGGATGTGCGCTAAAAGGTTCTTTCCTCAACTCAAATACTACGATCTATGTCTAAATAAAACTTTTCAAGAATTGAAGTCAATCGTGTCTACCTACATAAAATGAGGAAGTGCTGGCAGGCCCAACAGCAGAAACTCTATAAATAAAGAATTTATAAGGACTGGTGCTCTCACGGACCTAGGTTAGGCCCAGGGCTGACTGATGGCTCTAAAAGCACTTAGAAACTACAAAATACTCCATAAATAACTCCTGCCAGCAGCCTCGGGTCTGTGCACACTTCTTAGACTCCAAACATAGAGAACTGTTTTTTGTTTTTTGTTTATATAAAGCGTGCAGCCCTCTACCGAGTTATTGCGTTCTACTCAGCAGGTTTTTAATTACTTTTCCAAACAAAGGCGCTCAGAAGAACAGGCAAAATGGTCTAATGACCAGGACTGGCCGCGTCATTTAAGGGCCCACTGCAGAATGAAAATATGGGGCAGCTTATTAAAAAGTGATGAAGAATTTCAAGCTGGTGATAGCAGAACATGAAATCAACCCTGGCCCCTGCGTGAGGGTGCAGGCTGCACACCCACGATGCCACCCTAACCGCCTGGTTTTATGGCCTGGGAAAGTGACTTTCTCATTTGTGGCAGATTAACATCCAGAGAATCCACTGGACTTTCTGCAAGGATGTATAGAGGGCTTCTAAGAACAACGGAGAGCGAGGAAGCTGTGATTACCTAGGAGTTAAGCCTGAGCATAGCCAGCATCCTGTTCCATAGGGAGGGCCTTGGGGCAAACCAAAAAAGCCTCCCTCACTCCCACCGAAGGAAGGGGTGGGGTGGTGCCCTCCAGAGCCACGAAGTCCAGACAAGCCGGCCAGCGGCGCGGGGGGCTTCTGGAGTGGTGCCATCCTGCTGGCCCGGGGAGACTGGCCGGATGAGGGTGTGAGGGGAACCACGTTAAAGAAAGAAGAAGGACATGCCACCAGGAGGGCCACCAGAGCAACAGCCACAAATGCTAAAACCATCTACCTTTTTACCTACTGTTTTCTAAGAATATCAGAAACTCTGTTTGTAACCTAGGGCAATGGTTCTTAACCTTTTCTCCATTCCCTAATACCTTGAAAATCTGATGGAAACTCCTGTCCTCCTCCCACCCTTATGTACCCACATAACATTTCACATACCTGAAGCCTGTTCCTAGACCCCAGGTCAAGAACGGTCCACCTATTTGTTGATTTAGTTCATAGAAATGGCAATATCTTATTTCAACGACTCATTTAACATTGAGTTGTTCTAAGAAGGCAGGCAGACAGGTGCCCACCTGCCGTGTGGCATGCTCAGTGTGCCACAGCCTGAAATCCTGGCCACGTGCGGGCGGGCACCCTGGGCTGACCCCTGCGTAACTCCCAGAACTCGTCTCCTGCTCAGAACAGGACTTGTTTCCATACACTTTATTCCATGGTTTTTAAAACGACGGGTTATGATCAAGTAGCGAGTCATAAAATTAATTTAGTTGGTCATGATCATCATTAAAAACAAAACAATGGAAAGTATCAAGGCGTCTCACGTGGTGAAGGTAAGTGCCGCTTCATGATGTTTCCTCTGCGTATTGTGACATTGGGTCCCGATATAAAATGCATTTCGTATCGTGAGTTGTAGTAAAACTGATTTTTTTCATTCCAATTTGTAGCTGGCACATGACAGGCCTTCCCATATCCGTAGAGTGGACAGGAGTTTTCAGTGATGCCACTTCTGTCCTCCCAGAACTAGAGCAGGATTACTCATTCCCAACCTGACTTAATTTTAAAAAATTAACATTTCTCTTAAAGTCTGAAATTTTAAATTTGTACTTCCAGGAGGTTTGAGGGTGGGAGCTCTGAGTTTTATTTAATTTAGATTGGGTGAAGGAAACTATTTTTTTTTTCTAGTTGAGAACACTAACCTGTAAGAGACGAAAACTGTTCACAGAGCTCAATTGCAAAATAGACTTCTGCATTCTTGTAAAGCTTCCTTGCCTGCTAACCGCTCAGTTATGCTTCTGTGATAACGGCTTGCTTGCAGAAACCGCAGGGTAACATGAGAAAGAGTGCAGAGAGAAATAGCTATAGAACCAATCACTGTACTAGATAGATGCATATTCAGTGGGTGGACAGCTCT
>CAUYRT010027507.1:0-52363 GCA_963574885.1 Lepilemur ruficaudatus | reverse complement strand
CTACTGATGTCAAAGGCGGGAATGATGTCTATGAGAATTTTTTCTTCTCTTCCCAGTTATTGAAATTAAAAGAAAAAAAGAGGCAAAATAAGAACCTGATTGTTGCTAACCAGGAGTGAAGTGGGTAAGACTTGATTCTTACGTAGCATTGCCAGATTCAATACATCATTCAATGTATTGAATGATGCCTGTTCACATCGGTGAGGGCAGGATGCCTATTCACACTCTGGATAGAACTTCCAGGCCTATATTGAATAAAAGGGATAATGTCCATGTTGAAACAAATACGAGAAGCTGCCTTCAGTGGGTTGAATGATGGAACCAACAAAAGCTATCTCCATATCCTAATCCCCTAAAGCTATGAGTGTTACCATATTTGGGAAAAAGAATTTTGCAGATATAATTAAATTAAGAATTTTGAGATGAAAAAATTATTTTCCCTTCTTGATATGATTAAATATCATTTAATTTTAAACATAAATATAATTTATGTTATATATCAATAAAATGTATTATATATTGTATAAAATAATATATAATATTAATACATAATAATCATATATAATTTTATCTTAAATCCAGGAATTCATTCTATATCCTGGAAGTATATAATCTGGGATTATTCTATAAATACTTCTCCCTTTGATTGAAATACACAATTTAGTTAGTTATAAAAAACTACCTTTTCTCTCATAAATAGATGAATTTTACTTATGACTATCTCTAACTTCATAATGGCAGCTGAATAGATTCAAAAGGACTTCCACTCACCATCAGCACACAGTACTGGAAATGGGTGAAGAGTTGGAATTTGACCCTTGACTTTCTTGGCAGCATTAGGGTCTGAGATCAAACAGAAGTACCCAGGGACTCAGAAAGCCTCAGATCCTTCTGGATCACTCTTAGGGTAGTCTGTGGCCTTTCTTTGTCACATTTGCCCTAAAATATCTAGCAAGGGCAATAGAGGACATTTTTTGTTGCTTCATATTTTCTAAGCTTTCAAAATTCTTCTTCTCTAATTTATATCCAAAACAGAAAAACAGCTTCCGCCCAAGCATTGTCTACTATTGTTAAGGCTTGAAAACAAAACAAAACAAACAACAAAAAACTAATTCATACTTTAGCAGATACAAGAGTTTCCTAATTCTACATTAGACATTAACATACCAGGGTCATGGTTTATTTTTACCACTACATCTTTCCCTCAGTTGGCAAATTACCAGCTACACTGTACTGAAGAGTCCAAATGAGGATGAAGTGATACATTCACCATTGGATCTGTCTTATTCTTGACCTGATCTTTCTAACTAGCTTGCAAAGTACTTATTTTATCATCCTGGGTGTCCGTTGAAAGTTTATTGTTGCAGTTATTGTTTTACAATAAACTTGGTTCTCACCTGGATGCACACAAGGTAAAAACCAAGATTGTGTGTGATGTGCTCTACCCAGCTGCCTTTTCCGTGAACCACTTTGTGTGGATTTGCACTGGTCCATCACCACCTGAGGCCTCAGCCTGAGGCTTCTGGCTCTGGCCACTACTTCAGTGTTAGGATTCATGGCAGGGAATTTGGCTTATGTTATACAGCATCTGCTGAAGGGATGCAGCCCAGGAATGTGGGGGAGTGTAACAGTTTTAATTTTTTGAGTTTACTTTGCTGGGCCATGGGGCCCAGATAGTTGACCAAGCATTTTTCTGGATATTTCTGTGAGTGTTCTATAGATTAGATTCACATTTAGATTGGTAGACTTTGAGTAAAGCAGCTTGCCTTCCATAATGCGGGTGGGTCCCGTCCGGTCAGTAGAAAGCCTTAATAGAACAAAGACTGACCTCTGTCAAGCAAGAAGGAATCCTTCCAGCAGACAACCTTGAACTGCAACATTGGCTCCTCCCTGGGCCTGCTAGCCCACCACCTAGAGTCTCAACTTGCCAGCCTCCACAGTCTCATGAGCCAATTCCTTAAAATAAGTCTCTAAATATACACGTCCTATTGGTTCTGTCTCTTTGGAAAACTCTGATTAACATGGGGGGTTTATTTCCTCCAGGACAAACTTTGACTAAAGAAGACAGGAAACAGAAAGAACTGCAAGATACTTTCCCTGTATATTTTCTCTGCCCCCTTGGCTGGACCACACAGTAGTTTGGTGGAGGCTGTCTGAAGGCATCCTGAAAGAATAAACATTCTGCTCAGCTCTTTGTAACGAGAATAACTTTAAAATTTTTAAGCTCTTTTAGGAACATAAATATCCTAATTTTTTAATATATCAACTTGGATTTTTGTTACAAAGTTTATAGTTTTTTCTCCTGATGTATAATTTAAGGAGTTGATAAAGTCTGAAAATAATTTTTTTAACAATAAAGCCAAACTTTTCCAATGAAAAGTGTCTCAAGTTCAATAATGTTATTGAACTGTATTATTCAGACCAGAAAATAAATGACGTTGTCTAGGCAGTTGACATGAGTATGATGTTGAGAATCCGAAGAATTAATGTTTATGAAACATTCTCAAATGTACTGGTTATAAGATTTTCAATTATTCCCAGAACCACTGTGAGGCTGTTTCTTCAGCTCTAAAATCAACATAATATTAAGATCAATCCAACTTCATAAAATCTGTTTAGATTGAGTAATAAATATAGCACAAGTTTGAAAATTGTAAAGTTCTATAGAAAAGAGTCCTGGCCTATAGCTGAGGTGGCTGCATGGCAAAGACTCAGGCCATCCTGAAATTGTTGACTATCTCATCCCAGAAATGAGTTCCTAGTCAAAAATTACCAAATATATGAGGAAGCTCAACAACATTAAAGAAAGTCTGCAATCTCTACCAACAAAATACTTTGCATCTGAGACAAGGCAACTAATAGAGCAATTTTTAATAAATTAATAAATAAATAAACAAACAGAAGAACAACCTGACCCCCTAAAAAAAAGTTTCAAAATGATTCTTTATTATTTTTTATTTTATTTTATTTTTTATTTCAGCATGTTATGGGGGTACAAATGTTTAGGTTATGTGTGTTGCCTTGTCCCCACTTCTCCCCCAGAGTCAGAGCTTCAAGCATGATTATCTTTATTATTTCTAAGGAGAAGGAGTAGTGTATAACAGCAGTCCCCAACGTATTTGGCAACAGGGACTGGTTTCATGGAAGACAGTTTTTCCGTGGACGGCGGGGTAAGGATGGTTTCAGATGATTCAAGCACATTACATTTACTACATTTGCAGCTGCTTCCCACCCTAGCATCACTGCCTCAGCTCTACCTCAGATCAGGCATTAGATTCTCATAAGGAGTGCTCAACTTAGATGCCCATATGTGCATTTTGCAGTAGGGTTCCCATGCCTATGAGAATCTATTGCTGTAAATACAGATGAAGTTTTGCTCACTTACCCGCCACTTACCTCCTGCTGTGCGGCCCAGTTCTTAATAGGCCACAGACTGGTATTGGTCTGCTGCCTGGGAGTTGGGGACCTCAGATATATAAAATAGACAAAAACAGTATAAAAAAGAAGCTGATTGCAATTTGGAAACAAAAATTATTATTGAAATATACTTATTAGATAGGCTAATGTAAGTGTGGACATAACTGATAAAATAATGATGGAACAGGTTAGGTTAAAGATATCACTTAGAATGCAAAATGGAGAGATGAAGAGTTGACAAAAATAAAAAAAATGAAGAGCTATTTATGATTGATGGAGAAACTCAAATATTCATGCTGTGATCTGAATGTTTCTGTCCTCATGAATTTTCTACGTTAAAACCTAATCCTCAGTGAGATGGTATTAAGAGCTGGGGCCTTTAGGAGGTGATTAGGTCATGAGAGCTGAGCCCCATGATTGAGATTAGTACCCTTAAAAAGAGGCTATAGGCCAGGCACAGTAGCTCATACCTATAATCCAAGCACTTTGGGAGGCAGAAGTGGAAGGATTGCTTGAGGCCAGAAATTCAAGACAAGCCTGAGCAAGAGCAAGACCTCATCTCTGCAAAAATTAGAAAAATTAGCTAGGTGTCGTGGTGTGCACCTGCAGTCCCAGCTACTTGGGAGGCTGAGGCAGGAGGATTACTCAAGCCCAGGAGTTTGAGGTTGCAGTGAGCTATGATGATGCTGCTGTACTCTGGCTCAGGAGACAGAATAAGACTTTGTCTCAAAGAAAAAGAAAAAGGCTACAGAAAATTGCCTTGCACCTTCTACTATATAAGGACAAACTGAGTAGGTGCCTTCTAAGAGGAATGAGCCCTCAGCCAACACCGAATCTGCCAGCACCTTGATCTTGGACTTCCTTTTACCTCTAGGACTGTGAGAAATAAATGTTTGCTGTTTATAAGCCACACAGTTAATGGTATTTTTTGTTATAGCAGCTTGAAAAAACTAAGACACTTCATCTACTAGGAGTTCTAGAAGGGCATAAGAAAGAAATGAGAAGAGAGTAACTACCTGAAGAACTCACAAGATGGATAGAAATACCATCACTGGACCTAACCCATGGATTTCTTTGACTAGTGCCAAGGACACCATGACTACAAACATGGGGGATATATTTGCTATGATCTTCAGGAATCTATTTGGGGGGAAAAAAGAAGATAAAGAAGAAGAAAAATAAGTATCTAATGGTTGGCCCAAGTTGCTGCTGTAAAAATGACTTTTATATGCTAATTGAAAAATGGGGAAGTAATAGCTTTTGTTCACAGCAGGGATTTTAACACAGAAATTGAAGAATGCAAAATCATTAGCTTCATCCTATGAAATGTGGGTGGCCAACAGAAGATATAGTTCCTATGGTTTTACCAGTGTCAAAATGTACCTGTGGTTGACTGTAATAGGAGAGAAAGGCTGAATGAGAAATAGTCAAAGTTCTTGAGCAGTCCTTGATGCATTTAAAATGATGCCTTATTAGCATTTGTAAAGAACAGATATTCCCATTGATAAATAAACAATTAAAATCATATTTAAACTAAAACTGGATTTCCAATACCACATAAAATTGTGGTCACCACTGGGTTCAGGTGATATGGAAGACGAACTGCCCTTAATTGTTCAGCTCGTAATTAAAATGTTTTCTCCTCACAGAAGCCTTCTCCCTAACATAGGGAAGTCACTCTGTCTGAGCCTGGTATCAGATTAGTACTTTTCAGCTCCCATCCATGCTTTCCTTACGTCCTCTGGTTTAATGGTCTAGAATCTTTAAGCTTCTTCCTTTGCAGTGAGCTGATGTTAGGCTTGTGAGTGGAGGACACTAGAGAGGCACTGTGGGAGGGAGGGCTTCTCCTCTTGGTTCTGATTCTTCTATTTTGTCTTCTCTTTTTGTTCTTGCTATATTTTGAACAAGATATAACATTAACATAAAAATTGGTCAACAAACATGTGGTAACAAGCAGAAACAAAACCAAAAACTATTCTGGAGTAGGAATATCATTCAGCCATAAAAAGGAACCAATTGATACATGGTACAATGTGGCTGACCATTGAAAATGTTGTGTTAAGTGAAAGAAGCCAGAAACAAAAGATCACATATTGCATGATTCCATGTATATGAATTATTCAGAATAAGCAAATCCATAGAGACAGGTGCAGATTGGTGACTGACAGGGGCCGGGGTAGACGTGGAGAATGGGGAGTAACTGCTTAATGAGTATGGGGTTTCCTCCCGGGGGGTTGAAAATGTTTTGAAATTAGATAGAGGTGGCAGTTGCATAGCATTGTAAATGTACTAAATGCCACTGAATTTTTCATTTTAAAATAGTTAATTTTATGTTATGCTCATTTTACCCCAGTTAAAAAAAACAATTCTGGAGTGATATTTCTACAATGTAGAAAAATCCACACTGAATGTGAGTTCTCAAATAGAAAATTAAAAAGCACCATCTGGGAAAGTCAACAGAAGCAGCAAACAGGAGGATTAGAATCATAAAAACCCAAGATGATGTAAGTAACCTCAAGCATTAAGAAGTAAAGGAAATCATAAGAAAAGAACAAGACTCTATGAAGAAATAACAGGTGAATTGTTAAAATAACTAAAAGGAAGTTCTAGAAATAAAAAATACAATACTTAAAATTCGTAATGAATGTATTGAACAAATGAGTAAATTAAACTGAAGGGATAATCAATGTGCTGGAACTTAAAACTGATGATATAAAGACATTTAAAAACATGTAAGAGATTTAAAAAAAGACTTGGATGATAGGTTAAGAAGATTCAAAAAAAGGTCTCATGAGAATTCCAGAAAAAGTAAATGAACCATAAAAAATAGAGACAGGTAATATTTGAGAAGTCAATGACCAATAATTTTCCAAAATTCTCATTATTGGCTATTGAAAATATAAATTGTTACAATTACTTTTAAGAAAAATATGTCAATATCTACTAAAGGTGAAGGATGTGCATATACTACGGGCCTGTAACCCTACTTGTAGTTTTCTATTAGAGAGAAAGAAACTCTTAGAAGAATAACCATGTGCACAGTAATGTACCCTGCAGCATTGTTTATAATAGGGAAAAATAGATATAAACTGAATATTTCAGAGGAAAACTCTTTTGACAGACTGTGTTTATACATTAGAGAATTTACATTTAGTCATGAGGACTGCATATTAATAATTTAAATATTGGATTAATTAAATTTTATCAGAGAAAAAACTTGTTAATTGATTTTAAAATAAAATATATGGATTAATAAGTGAAAACATAAATACTTTACTAATTTTACTAAGGTCTGCTAAAGCAATGTCTTCAGAATAAAGCCAAGTACTATTCAGAAGAATGTCCCATTCAGAGCCTGATTCAAAATCAGTTATGTTGCACGCGATTGCAATGGGTTTGATTATTTGATTAGTTCACAGGCTACAAATATTAGATTAGAAATAAAGGATGAGAAAATTCCCAGAGAAGAATTATGAGACTGAGGAACAATAGATGAGAGCTGGGAGAAAAACAAACAATACAAAGCAGATGTATTTACACAAAAAAGTTTGTCACTTGGGTCCTTTAGTTCAGAGGTGTTTTTCTAGAATTCTGCATTATATTGCAATATGGTTTTAAAGTCCATGTTCAAAGTGGATCATTGTCACAAATTTAATTTTGTTCCATATGTCCTGTTCAGTATGTTAGGCCGAAGAGAGTGGAATAAACAGTGGAGAAAATAAATACATTATTGAAGAAATAAAGATGAAGTGGAATATTGTAGTGGCTATACTGACAGCTCGAAGCCAAGGCATGCTGTTGGGTAGGAGAACTGCAGGAGCCAAACGTCCTAAAAATGTTGTGATTTTCACAGAGCAACACTTATGGGATTAGACCAGAGTTTATTTGTTGAATATACATTTAAGTTCATTTTGACATCATCCTTCAGAATAAACACCGTTAGTTGAGAAGGCAGCACACTGTTCTTCTTGGCTGGCCCTGTGATGTTGAACCCACAAATTGAAAATGAAGAAATATATTACAGTTTGGAGATGGAATCCCTCCTCTGCTTCCAACAGGCTTTTGACTGTGACATCTCCCTCCCTTTCTAAATGTCATCCCTTTTTTAAACATGAACTTTTTCTCTTAAAGCAGTTCTAGAGTTGCAGTACAATTATGGAGACAGTACAGAGACTTCCCATATACTACATAATCTACACCCGATATCCTCTGTTATTAACATCCTTACATTGGTGGGATGCACTTATTACAATTAATGACACACCATTGTATGCATATGCAATGACAGGCTACATTATTGATATGCTGTTATTAACTGAAGTCCATATTTTACTCAGATTTCCTTAGTTTTTACCTAATGTCCTTTTACTCTTCCAGGATCCCATCCAGCTACTACATTGCACTTGGTCATCACGTCCCCATAGGCTCCTCTTGGCTGTGACACTTTGCCATCCCTTTGTTGTAAACATCCAAATCCCTCTTTAGAGAAATCCCTTTGACTGTTATCCTGGAATGTCTCCCGTGCTGTTTTGACCAGAAAGAAAAATTCCACTCTGTTCTCCTCTCTTAACCGATCTCATGTGTTGGCAGCTGCATGTCTCACCTGTGCCCGTCTCAAGGCCATGTCAGTCTCGTTTGTTGATCTCTTCGTTGGACTCCATCATGCTGGGGAAAGGAAAGGTTGAAGGAGGGACTTTTATCTTTGAGTTTGCTCTTAAACATCTAAGATTATATCTAACTTTAAGTTTGAGGTTGACATGATCTTTTCACAAACCGAATCTTGTTTGCTTTGAAGGAAGTCATAGTTGCCATCAGCACATAACTGTCAAGAGGCCCTGGGTACGCTGACAGCAGCGAGCTATCAGAGAAGGCTGCAGAGAGAAGAGGCTCAGACATCCAAAAAAACATTTTATGGAACACCTAGTATGTGCTAGGCACTGGGTTAAGCACTGGCACTACAGCAGTGAAAAAGATGACACAATTCTTGATCTCATGGACTAATAAATCATTCATTTTAAGAAGAATGATAAATGCATGAGTAAATAACTGACAGATTTTCTACGGTCGGTTTTAAGAAATACTCAGAAGTGTAAAGAACATGAGGCACTGTTTACTAAGTTCCAAGTCTTCCCTGCTGATGAAGGGGAAAGTCCACTCCAAACATATCATTTCTTGAATTTAATATGTTTGAATCTCTAGAAATGGCCAAAGAAAGAACTCTAGAGAAAAAAATACTTAAGAAACCACTTGAATAAATATATGACTTGCAGTCTAAATGACATCTTAAAATTTTTCAACTAAAAATGATCAGAATGGAAAGAAAAAAATGAATGGCCAGCGTGACTCAGAACAATTGTTTTTCTTACTTATTTATAAGTATTTACTGGCCTTAAGCAAAGTATCACAATATCTGTGTAATATTATCTAGAGGCAGTAGTACCTTTGCAGGGGTGGGGCAGGGTTTTTTCCATAAGATTGAAGAGAAAATCTTTGAGAGAGCTAATTTTTCCTTCGTGAGAATGGGGGAAGATTGAAAAATCTCGGGGAAATCCACAAATAGGGAGAGTGAAATCTCAAAGGCTGAGCTCCAGAGGCCAGAGGAGAGAAAGAAAGAAAACAGTTGTCTGCTCCACTATAAAGAACTAAGAAACACCACGTGGGGGGTATTTTGAGAGAATGATGTATCCTATACGCGGTGAACCTACCCTTCAAACTTCTCCATACATCTTCAGTGACACAGGTATGTGCTGCTAATACTTCAGAATAGGTGGATTTGTGATCATGACTGTGAATGGTGTTGAGTCCTGCTTTAACGATGTCATAGGGTGAAAGTAAAAACTACTTGCAGGGACAGCTGAGATCCAAGTTCCAGTCAACATTATAGCATAGGACCAAGGAGATAAAGATAGAAACCCTATGTGAGGAGTAGGCCGCTTCATATCTGAGAAAGAAAAAATTCTCTACACTTGAAAGAAAAAGAAAAAGAAAAATCCTCAGCATTTCTGATAACATACTTGAGAAATTTTCTGGCAGTCTTTTTGAAAGCAAAATCATTAAATATCTCTGCTATTTGATCCCTACCAATGCTTAGGAGATAATACTTTATTACATCCCTATTTAATGAATCTATGGAGTTGAAGCCTGAAGATATGTTGGTTTTCCTGGCAAAAGAATATAGTTCTATGGAAGGAGAAAATTTTGTGTCAGAGGAATATGGGGCAAGGTAATTTGGAAAAGAAAATTATTTGGAAGTTACTCGACTTCCTTCTCTCTGAGAAACCGCCTCTAAACTTAATTTCCACAGCTTTTCTTTTGTTATATTCAAACAATAGCTGCTCAAAACCAGGCTATGAGTGATGAGACAGAAACATGGCTCCCACTGCTCACAAAGGCCTCCTCCACTTCCTCCACACCCTCAGTCCCCTCTCAGATTGTTTGGTGTCAATGCCCGCTCATGTCAAATTCATCTCTGCTTTACTTCCTCAGGCCAATTCATCATGACCCTCCAGCTAAGCACATTGAGGGAGGGATGTGTCTGCTTTGTCTCTCAGGAGCCAAAATAGTACAAAGAACGCAAATGCTCACCGAGTGATTCAAAATACCCTTCTTACAATAGATTATTATTTGTTTTTGTTAAGTCACAGAAAGGAATAAAGCAAAAATATAACTGCAAAATTGATCCTTTTCTGATTACATTAGCTCCCCCCTTCTCTTTTGTTTTGCTTTCCAAGGATTCAGGTACTTGCAGGCAACCATAGTTTGAAAATATGAAATGAAAAATTCCAGAAATAAACAATTCATAAGTTTTGAATAACTTTTATTATGTTATATTGTTATAACTTCTATTTTCTTAGTTGTTAATGTCAAAAGCTGAACTGAAAGTGCACAGACACCAGCAGGGAACAGTAAGAGGGAAGCTGTGGGACAGTGTGGCAGGGACACAGACAAGGAACTACTGAGTTCCCTGTCCCCTCCCGCCCCCCCACCCTCCAAACCCCCGCCTCCACAGAGAGAAAAAAACGACAGTGAATACAAGCCAGTACACCACTTCCTCCACACCCACATTTAGGAAAAAACAAACACATTCAGATCTTTTATTTTTATCACAGTAAAGTTGGTTTTACCAGGAATATTATCAAATCAACCACTGTTCGTGACAGTAACCCTATGATGGACTTGATGATATTCCTGTATGCACAGTATCATTCAATCCATCAAGCTACACAGTTGGTGGCTGTCAGCCCTGAAGAACCCCATCATCCGTAAGCCAGATAGGTCAGTTGAAATGTTGGAAAATGTTTATTAAAAGGTACCGGACCCCCCGGAGGGGTGCTTTTCCACATGCGTGCCGAGGACACACATGGCTAGCAGGGCCTTGTTCCAGCCCTTCAGAGTTCTCAGGGAGCAATCTCAAAGTTGAGTTCTCTCCAGCTGTATCTGCCAAGACAACCACAGCCCCCGGACTTCCTGGGGGCATGCACATCAACAGCAGCACCTCAAAAAGTGAGGCTGGGGTGGGGAGGTGGTTGGTTATGCAATCCCAGCATCTTAGAACTGGAAAGGATCCTCTGACTTTGCTCAGCATGGAAATGACTCTTCTGAGAGCATCCAGTACACAGGTCAGGGTATTATGGTGTAGGAGCTGGCTGCCAGGTTGTAATCCTTGACTCTCTGCTTATTATGTCTACCACCCTGGGCAAGCTACTCAGCTTCTTTGTACCTCAATTTTATTTTCTGTAAAATAGGACAAAAAAATGTAGTTCTCACAGACACTTTTGTTTTGTTCTGACACTTGCCTGAAGGCTCTGCAATCAGACAGAGGTCAGAGTTTGTGATGTCAATGAAGAAGAACCACCTCAGAGCCAACAACAACAACAAAAAGTGTACCAGGTACCCCAAACCCCTAGAATCCAAAGAATAGACTCTTATAGTCAGGTTTAAATGATGTCCAGACCATTTCAGTGGGTTGATCAGAATTTCCAGAACTCTTTTTAGCTAAGAAACAGACAACTTCATAAGACTGCCAACTTAAGACCCAGTGGAAGAACAATTAATTACATAGAATTGATTGAACTGATGAGAGAAATTTTACTGTGGTTGATGTTGTTTTCATGTTTGGTTTTCTGGATCTATAATGAAGCCCTTTCTCTTTCTTTTTAAGCTATTTGTAACTATTAACAATCTAGTAGATTCTTTTGTAAACTGAAATAAGTATTTTTACGATCTTATTTTTACTGTCTGCACTCCCTTCTCCCGAAATTCAAAAATTTTTTAGGTCTTTACTTTTCATGGCAATATAGTTATTTGCAAAGGTTCCAAAAACAAACAAAAAAATAAGATGAAGAAGAAAATCCAGAAGACAATAGTCAGAGTTAGTCCCCCTGTCACTTTTGTCACTTTAAGAATTTGTCCCTGTTATATGCACCAAACATGAATTTGATCTGTTACACACCTTACTGTTGAGGGATTCTCAAACTCAGGAGCCCTCAACTTAACAAAATGCTTTAGAAGCCCAGAACCAAAAAATAGTATGCAATAGATGTCGGCAGAGAGTCCTGTCAAATATCACAAAATCTAGACATTATGAAGGAGAAAGAAAATAAGAGTTTTTTTTCCAGCTTTTCCTAAAACAAAAAGAAAAAGCAGGAGCAAACTGCAAGTGCCCCTTCAACACTTCTAATAAGAAAGCCTTATATGTCTTTTGTGAGGTTCAAAATAATGTCCAAACTGAACATTTCAAACTCCTGCCACGTGTATGAAACAAATCAGGGTCTCTATGAAGCAGGCATAGTGAGATCAAGCTGCCTCCAGCTCAGTAGCACATCTTTAGAGAATTCATCTTTGAGAAGGACAAAGTAAAAAGCACCATCTACACCCTCCTAAATGTTCTATTAATACATATCAAAGTGATACGAAAAGCCACGTGAATGCTCTGCAAGCAGTGGGAGAAGTTGCTACAAACAGTACTTCGGAAAACCAAACTGTGCTGAAAGGCCGCCCACCCCAGATACCTCCCTTGGCCCTGGGCTCCCAGCCACGGACAGTGCCCTGCCTCATGCTGACAGGGGAAACGTCTCTCTCTGATTGCTCAGACGTCCTATGAAGCTAAACATCACTGAAATCTGGAAGGGACTCTTAATCGTGAAACCAAGTGGTTAATTTGATCAGGTCTGCCTGTCCTGCTTACTCTTGGCCACTTGCCTTTTGTTATCATTATTATTTTTGTTTCCTTTGTCCATGAAGCTGAAGGCCGTGGGAGCGGAAGGTTACGCCACTGAATGCTGAAACTTACATAACCTTCACCGGTTGCTTCATAGATAACTTTTGCAAGTCACTACGGTAATGACCCCTTCCGCTGTTTCTCCGGAACTTGGGCCAACTCCTGTGCAGTTCAAACCAGTTGATACCATCACCTCTTCAACTGGGCTTGCGCAAATGCCCTAGAGGCGGCCTTTTCACGTTGGAGGGCCTAAAGCTCCACCCTGGGATCATGCTAAGCCACCATGTTCTGTACGTATGTCCTACGAAATGCCGTGAACCCCGACTACGCTTGCGCAGAATGAACCTGTTACTTCCTTTTCCCCAGTGCCATTCACCTTTCCCTATGCCGTACACACCTCCCACTGTCCTAATCCATAAATGTCTCTAAGTCTGATCATCTTCAGGGAGGCGGATTTGAGAGCTCTTCTCCCTCGGTGGCCTTGTGATTAAATCTTCTCCCTTTTGCAGAGCCCATGTCACAGTGACTGGTTTTACTGCGTGCAGGCAGGATAGACCTGGACCTGACTGGGAACAAACCAGCCTTGAAGAGATAGATAAAAGTGAACTGAGTGCAACAGTGCAATGCCAGAAAATAAGAATAAAAATATTTTTCTGAACTCACGACATTCCTTTTCTATCTATTGATAAAAGAAATACGTCCTTGCCTCCCAAAATAAAAGATCCTGACTCAGCCCTTGGCAAAGACATGAGAGTCCTCATAAAAACCCCCCAAAATAAAATAAGACACTAGAAACACAGATGGAGAAGGACCACATGTTATGACAGATCATGCAATAATGAAGAGATGGCAGTTGACTGTGTAAGAAACAAGTTTGTTGGGTCCAAACCAAGAAAATGATGAAAATGAAATAAGTATCTGCCCAATTAACACAGAAAATAATATGAAAAATGGGATGAGGAGAACAGATGTCAATGTAGGAAGTGTTTCTAAAAGTGATGATGTGGTCACGGAAGTTGACATACTATAAAACTACCAGGCAAGTAAACTGGTATTGCATGTGCTCCAAGGAAAATACTCCTCTAGTAGCTTCACCAATGTTGGATTAAGAATTAAATCAACTCAGTGTAGAAAGGAAAAAGGCAAGAGGTACAGTGTAATGATCTTTTGACTCCCATAGATGGGATTGATAAGAATGTAACTGCTTCTTATATAGCAAATTATCCGTTTTATAGACAACTACAAACCCAAGCCCAAACCTTCAAATGAAGTTATAAGAGAGCATATACCGAGAATTGGAATGACTACTCACCTTAAACTGAACTCTTACCTGGGACTGGAGTATCAGGTACACAGTACATTGAGCGTGTTAGTGCAGTGCTAATCTTTTGAAATCTACTCCTACATTGATGGAAGATACTGGTACAATTCCATTTATGCCAAAGTTTGAGATATAAACAATATTTTAAAGTTAAAACTTAGATTGAAGGTTTCAGACCTCCATGACAAATCAACACTACTCCTAGTCCTACTAAAAATGCACATTAAAATATAGAGGTGGAAAGTTATATGCTGTTTCCCTCAGAGCAAACTCTTTTCCTTTTGTATAAAATAACTAACTTTCCTCCACAGCCTCATTAAAAAAAAAAAAAAAGCACACTAATGCTGACATCAATCAGAAACCTGTACATATCTCTACCCCTCCAATAACCCTAAAAACTATGTCTTCTCACTAATCAGTTAGTAGTGCTAAATCTGAAGACTGACGATTTTTGGTCCCCCACTAATATACCTGAGCTCTACTCCTCCTTGTACCCTTACTGTAGTAGAAAGGTCACAGTTTCCCAGTAAAACATGTGCTGCTTCTCGGAAATCAGTGAAGTTATATCTGCCAAGACTCCCATCAATGTATAAGAAGGGAAGACAAGTTATATAAATACACTAGTAGACACCCAACAACTCAGAGAAAATATTTCCACTTATAAAATACAGAAATTCTAAGTACTGCATCTATCTGCCTGCCCATCATTCATTCTTAAGAAACAGACTTCTTTAACATTCCAAAGGTCTTATCCAAAGAGATTTGACAGTCATTTGACTACAGTCCATTCTGGAATGGTTTGCTGCCAAATTGAAAAAAGTCATTGTCCCTTTAAATACAAAATCTATGAATGGACAATCAAGACTCATGTCCCCTAATGCACAGGACAGCTGTTAAAGGTTGTGCCTCCCCTTTACTAACCAACTCCACACTTTTGGAGAATGTTTGTAAATATGTATTCACATTTACATTTATATTTATATATAGTCTCAGAATATAAGAATTTTTCCCAAGTATTTTAATGCCAAAAGAGAATTACCAGCATTTATACTTTTCAGTATTTTTATTTTTGTCATAAAAATGGAATATTTTGCTTTAAAACTTTAAAACTACATGTAAGTGACTTCTGTTTTTAAAAAAGAAATAGTCACCTTTTGCTGGTTTTATTTGCTGATTTTATAAATTGACTTGCATATTCTACAATGATGACCTCAAACAAAAGGATAAATTAAGCTTACATTTTTATCATGTTATTAGTAGCTGGGTGATTATATATCCGATATTTACTACCTCAATGCTATTCTTCAACTGCAAACATTTATGTTATATTAAAGCCTATTTTATGCTGAAAGAAGGATCTGGAAACCTAATGCTGTCAAATAATGTGTTTAGTTTAAAATTTATTTTCAATGATGAATCATTTAGTATCTAAAACTTATCCTATATTTTCTTTATGTCATTGCCAAATTAGTGACAGATTAATAGGTACCTCATAGTACTTTAATATTTTATTAACATGTAAGACTTGGCTTTTATATCTTTAGAAGTTGAATTGCATGCAGAGTATTTCAAATAAATAGCTTCTGTATATAATTATGACATGTTATTCACAATTATGACACATTCTATGTGCCAGAAACCTTAAAGAATTTCCTGTGAAAAGGTGGCTATGTTGTGATAGTTATTTCATAGATGATATGTAGAGGAGAGAAATAAGGGTTAGTTTATGTCTATTTGAAAAAATTGAAAGACTATTTGGAGTTCCAAAAATTCTGGTATCAATTCTAGTAAAATGATAAAATAAAATCATTATGGAGGCATGCAGTGGATGTCAGCTGAGAGTTCTGGCAAACATCACAAACCTAGACATCACAAAGGATAAAGAGAATAAAAGTTTTATGTAAAATTAGAAATACAGCATCTGAACCTGTATAATAATTTTATCATTTTATTAAAATTAAAACTAAGATTTTGGAAACATATACACATTCAAGCCAGAACTGCAGACATTATTTAGAATAAATTAATGAAAATGTAAATCTGATGATGTAGGTCCCAGTGGCAATCCTTCCACGCCTCTATCTCACTCAGGAAAACCTCAAGGTTTTCCTGTGGTTCACAAGTTATTATGTGATAAGTTCCCATGAAATTCTACAAACATGTCTTTCTATAATTCTTCTCGCTGCCTGTGGTGCAGTCCCACCGTTCTCCTTGACCAAGCGTTCTCCTGACTCAGGTCTTTGCACTTGTTTCTTCTGCATAGAAAACTCTTTCCCCATAACACAGCTTGTTTCTTCATTTCCCTCAGATCTCTCCTCAATGCCATCTTATTGAAAGCCCTTTCCTGACCATCTTCCTTTTCCTTGCTCTGTAATCACCTAAACCTGCTTTAACTGCTTTATTTTTCTTCATGTCATTAAAATATATATTTTAATGTTTTCTATATCCTTTCTCTAATATGGAAACTAAAACTCTTCTTTTCTAAAAGTTTTAGCAAACTGGTGTGTTTGCAGTGTCTCCAAAAGTGTCTGGCTTAGAGTCCCAGCTCATGCAAGCTTTGTTGTTAAAGCACTTGAAAACACTTTTCCTTTACTCTCTCAGGCTTTTTTTTTTTTTAACCTGAGATCCTGAAAATTAAACTGACAAAAAACAGATTAACAAGAAAAAAATGTTTATTAGAATGCATACAGGAGCTAACAAAGGTAGTAGCTAGCTCATTAAATAGCTAAAGTTAGAGCTGATATATCTATTTTCCCCTTGGTTGGAAAAGGGGAAAGGGAAGAAACGTTGCTAGGAGGAGAACAAACAGGTGTCTTTAGGAAAGACAAATGTGTTTTTTTAAGAGAACAAACTAGAGATAAAAGAGCTTGTGATAATGTCTGTTTATGCAGATGCATGGTTTTTTGCCTTCCTCATAACTATAAATCTTTCTGAGAGAGGAATTTGTGGTAGATTTCTGGTAAATTTTTGCTGAAAATAACCACAAAAAGAGAAGATAGAACAGCTTCATTTCTTAGGAGTTTTCACATTTGTTCACATAAGAGAAGCCCTGAGAAGGCCCCTTTTTTGCATCTGTTGAATTTCAAATGTCTTCAGTTTATTATAATCCTTATGCCTAAGTGGCATATTTTGGGGTGGCACATTCTGATCCCCTTCTGTCTTTTGAAGATGATTTTCTTATTTCAGTTATTTCCTTTCAATTCTGGATTCTGTTAGTCTGTCCTGTTCAGCTGTTCAGGTTCATTGCTGAGATCAGGTCTGATACCCTTACTGCTGCTAAAACTCTTCTCAGAGACCATGAGCTCCAACTGCTAACTTGCTACCACTTCATCACAAACATATCCCTGACTATATTGTCTTATTTTTAAAATTCTTAATATAGTTTTTGACTCATATTTATTAGGCATAAACAAAATGCTTGTTTTACTGACAAGATGGCAAAAAATTTAAGAAAGTGTCAACTGCCTACCCGAATCTTGTGATCAATGTGTGAGATAGTAAAGACAGGGTCAAATGGCACTGCTATGTGTGGTTTAAGCTGATAAACATTTTTTCTGACAGAATACCTAGAGTAGCTTCTTTTTTTTTTTTGAGACACAGTCTCACTGTGTTGCCCAGGCTAGAGTGCCATGGTGTCAGCCTAGCTCACAGCAACCTCCAACTCCTGGGCTCAAGCAATCCTTCTGCCTCAGCCTCCCAAGTAACTGGGACTACAGGCATGAGCCACCATGCCAGGCTAATTTTTTATATATATTTTAGTTGGCCAATTAATTTTTTTCTATTTTTAGTAGAGAAGGGGTCTCGCTCTTGCTCAGGCTGGTCTCGAACTCCTGATCTCAAACTATCCGCCCTCCTTGGCCTCCAGAGTGCTAGGATTACAGGTGTGAGCCACCGCGCCTGGCCCTAGAGTAGCTTCTTGAACTGGGTACTAGTATCTTTAACAGTAAAGGGAATGCAGGAGGTAGAGTGTGGGTTAAAGATGATATGATAATAGTTAACTGATGACCATAGAGCCATATTCCTGGAATATCAATTTTATTTGATGGAAAGTAATCTAGACAATATTATATTAAATCAAATTCACAAATATATATTAAGGATTAGAATGTAATATTTGCATAAGAATTTAAGATGAAATTGATTTTTCAGGAAGTTATGCCTAGGTCTTTAAGACAAATTCATTCTCTGCTTGTGGAGGTGATTTGCTGAGAAATTGTGAGATACATGGGCCTAGAATAGTTTTGTTGATTCATTACTTTTTATTCTACTACCCAAGGACACTACATACCAACTGCTTTTACCTATTTTTGTTCATATAAATGTTCTATACTTTGCGATTACTGTTTTTATAATTATCTGTTGCAATATGTAATTAAGGTGTTTTAGATGACTTGTTAAGAATGGTAATGTCAAAAGATTGAATTGCAAGGCATTTGGAAATTAGTCTGGCTCAAGAAGAAGGGAATTACTAATTGCTAATTTACTGATGCCATCTACATCTCTAGTCATTCTCCACAGTGCAGTCAGTAAGATCTTTCTAAAATGCAAATCAGTGGCCACAGCACTCCTGCTTAAAACTTTCTAACTTTCCATAGTCCTTACAATAAACTCTAAACTCTTCAACACGGTGCGTGAGGCCCTTTGAGTTTTGATTTCCTACAACAGCAGCCTCCTCTCCCATAATTCTGCTCTTCCCTTTGCACTCCAGTTACCCACTAGAGTATGACATTAACCTCTGTAAGTTAATAAAATGCAGCATACTCTCTCAACTTTGCCACTCTGTTCATGCCAATCCAACCCAACTCTTGAATATTTAGCTCTCCATTGCAACTCCTTATCCTGTGAGCCCTTCCAACATATATATGTTGTTCAGATTATATATACTAATATAATATAATAAAATTACATATAATTGATTTTAGTTGTATATCTTACACAATAGAGAAATTAAATAGGAAATCATATATATTGGATATTCATATTGTTTTATTCATCAAACTGCCTATTTATATTCTCGGTGTATTTTTTTTAAAATTAGGGTGTTTGTTTACTTTTTATTTATAAGTGTTTATTATAGAATAAGAAAATTAACCTTTTCCCACAAGCTATAAATATTTCCTAAATATAAAACTATAAACTTTTGCAGAGTTTAAATATCATCAATTATACTAAAACACATTCCAGGTCCTTATTTTAAGTTTGGATAATTAGTAAATGTATTCTAATTAAATGTTGATGGTCATAAGAAAGTGATAGAATACAATATGAAGAATATACCAAAGTGTATATTTATGATGGCATTTTTAGCTTAAGACTTTAGTCTTTATATCTTAAGGCTTTAATAGGTCAGCTCAGGACATTGCTACATTATTCCCCATGCATGAGCTGCTGTTCTAGACTCCTCTAGATCATATGAAGGTCTTCCTTGGATGGGAGTCCCGGCATTACGGCACTGAAGAATTATTTGTTAACTATTTCCATTATCTTTTCCTCACCATATCAATAATAGTTCCTCACACTCTAAATAACTATAATTTTCAATGGACGGATTTCTTTCTATTTTACTGCACTGATAGAGGCCTATAGTTCTTTATTGCTGTGGTATGTGGCTTTCAAGAAAATAAAGAGAAGAATGAAGTGAATAATTTATACTTTTTTTAGAGGGCAAATGACACCATAGCAAAGGGCATATCAAGGTAGAGAACTTAAACTTATTTATTTCTCTTGATAACTTATGATACTGAGTTTCAGAACAAAAACTAAGGAATATGTGGCTTTAGAAAAATATGTCCCCAGCTTTGGTCTGAGGCACACTGTTGGGTATTTTTCCTGGCCAAGGCAGTTAAAACATAGTTTGTTAATACACCGTTTCAATGCCCTTTCTGTTGTTATGACCAATAAAATAAAATATCCTGGCAAGAGGGTTAAGAAGAATCAGGGTACTTTACTGATTCAAAACAGGAACTTAACCTGTGGTATTTTCCCCAAATAATATGATTGCTTACATTCTCTGTCAAAGAGACCCCACAGGCTCCATTGAAAGCAGGGAGGCTCTTCTCCCCTATTCATCTCTGTTACTCTTACTCCTTCCCCAAGTCCTGACGGGGCTTACCATTACCATCTTCAGCATGTGAAGTCTAGATGGACCAAGTAATATTCTTCTTTCTTAGACTCTTTTGTAGAAATGAGATTTATCATAAACAGAGAGGAAACATTTTTCAAAGGTGCAACATTTGGGATTTAAGTATAAAAGAGGAAAAGGTTAACAGTTTGATTTACTTTCTATAGAAAATTGGTTTAATATTTTTTGAAAACTGTGTATATTTTTGGATGTGTTGACATTCTTAAATCTTAAAATGATGAATATAATACTGTCTGCTTATAGACTTGATATTAGTCAATTGTTGTTAAGCAAAAAGCTTAAATCAGAAATTTTTGGAGTAACAAAGTGAATTTTTCTCCTAAAATGGACAGATTGTCCTCTGAGAGCTTTATTTTTCACATGATTGCATGGGATTGGGAAATCAGTATTTCTTATTTACATCTTTTACCTTCATTGGTCATTTACAAATGACCATTTTTGGTTAATAAACCATTTGGAGCAATTTCTTCATTAAAAAGGCATTGTTTTTTAATGTGCATTCCCTGTTTGAATACTGCAATGTCATATATCTCCTGCTTAGACAGTACATATACTTCCCATTGACAGAGAAAAAAACACAAAATACACCCAGTTGTGCTTTTAGTAGACTGCAGACAGATATCTGAGAAGTCATCTTGTTACTGGGAGTCACTAATGTGTTCCCTTTTCCTCTAAAGATTTCAAGTCACAGGCCTGTGCTCTGATAACAAAAAAATGTGTTTTTTTCTGAAAAATGTTTCATTCAAAGTTACAGGATTTGTCAAGAAATGATTTCTTCATCCACCAAGGATGACCTCTGAATTGATCGCAGGTATTTTTCCCATTAAAATATTCATAAATAATTTTTACATTTATGTATTCTTGTAAAAACACTTTGTTCTACAGCAAATATTTGGTGATAATGATGATAATGGTGTAGATTTGTGTCCCTATAAATCCAAGCATGCAGCCCCAACTGAAGCCTTAGTTCTACCAGATCAGTAGTACTATTAATATATTGACATAGTTATCTCCCATTCTTGACATCTTTCAGACAGAAACCATCTTTTTGTTTCTTAGCCAGGTGTGGTAGCATGTGCCTATAGTCCCAGCTACTCAGGAGGTTGAGGCAGGATGATCACCTAAGCCCGGTAGTTTGGAGGTAACAATGAGCCATGACAACACCACTGCACTCTAGCCCCAGGTGACACAGGAAGACGCTGTCTCAAAAAAAAAAAAAAGAAAAGAAAGAAAGACTTAATAATATATTAAGTAGGGAGATGGAAAGCCCTGATGTTCTTGCTCTGAGACACAGTAGAATTTAATTTAAAACATTTATCTATCTAGATGAATAAAATTCCCCAGGTTATCTTTGGTCTTTCAATCTGAAAGATTTTAGACTTCATTAATCACACTTCATTTTTTTTCAAATGAAGACAGCTTCTAAATTTTTGTATTTCATTTCTTGTTAGGTTGAAAGAAATCCTGGATGTGTGCTAGTCATGTAGATGTTTTATTGCTCAGATCCAAGGCTTGCTGCTCTTCTCGAGTGATATACACTCTTCCTCAGTGTATCCCATGAGGTTAACTATTGTGCATATACTGGTAATTATTGAGTTCATATCTCCAACCCAAGCCTTTCATAGAGATATACTGTATACAATTACATAATAGACATCGGTTTGTTCAATAACAACATATCTATGAGGATACACTATGTGCTAATAAGCACTGTTACAGATGTTTATTATAGACATGGTCTCTACCACTGTTGTGCTGAGTCTAATACTGCAGATAGATATTGAGCAAATAATTACAAATTTAACGGATGATAAAAAAGGAATAGTGATAGAGGCTACGAGAATAGGTGTTGAGGTGATCTGATCTATTTCAGAGGTGGGGATCAGAGTAGACATTAAAGCTGACACTTTAAGTTTGTATATGACTCACTAGGTGAAGAATGAGGAAAGTGTGTTACCAACAAAGAGAAAATGAATATGCAAAATGGAGTGAGTGACCTCTTCTTTGAGGGAGGAAGAAGACCAGGTTAATTGGAGCATAGAGAGCAAGAGGGAACTGAGGCCAGAAAGATGGGCAGGAGACAAGTATTGCTTATAAGCATTATAAACATGGTAAAAATTTAAACAGAAGGATTGTCTCAAAATTAGAGGGAGATAATGACATATGCACTGTATTGATGGCACATTGGTTCATAAAAATATATTGTTAGAAGAAAACAGATTTGGGAAAAAGATGTGTGTTCAATTTAAGTGCATTAAACAATCAGTTGAGATATATGCTTAAACTGTGTTTAGAGTTTCTTTCCTTAAACTTCAATAAAAAATGCCTCAGGATTTGGTCTCCATTTACTTCTATAGCATTACTCTCTCTGTAGGCACTTTGTTTCTCTCTCAATTTCTTCCATAGCAAACTTCTTGTATTCTCTGTATATGTCATAACACTTCATGCAATATTTGGGCCTTTGCTCATGCTAGTGTTATGTTCCCCTGTGCCATCCCCCCACCCTGAATTTGCAATAAAAAGCTCTATCCCTGTCCAACTAGAAAGTATCTACTTGTATTTCAATCATCTGTTAAAGCATAATCTTATCTCTGAGTCTCCTCCACCCCAACCCAATGAAACCGATCAACTGTCCTTTCTCTGTTTCTAATAGACTATAAAATTTAATATATTATGTTTATAATTAGTATTTTGGCCTCCTCATTTTCTGTCCCAGTATGTGATGATTATTTCATGTCTGTTTGCTGCATAAGTAACAACATATTCAAACAACGTATGTATATATGTGTGTTTATGTATGTAGATATACACACACACATAATTATGTCATCTCTGGGTGGGTAACTCCTACCCTTCTCAAGTATACATAATTTTCATTTGACTTATTGTCCTACAGATTGTTTTAACCTGTGTATCAACATCTATTAAACAGGAAAACCTGTTTTTATGTCTATTAAACAGGAAAAACCTGTTTTTATGTCTGTTAAACAAGAAAAACCTGTTTTTATGTCAAAGCACAAAATCAGTCATCTGATCTGGGTCATATGAGTTTAGTATGCTTATCTTTCCTCTCTCAAATTGTATCAAATATTCCTTGCTTTTGCTTAATGCTTTTAGGGAGTCAGGGAGTTTTAGAATGATAAATGACCCTAAAAGCTATCTAGTCAAATACTGTGCTGTGTAAATAGAGAAACTGAAATGTTAAATGCTAGATGACTTAATCAATCAATGGCAAAACCTGGAATAGAATCCTAGTCCTCTGTACAATATCAGTGTAGGAGACAGCATATTAATCTTTATAAATTGTCTGTATCTGCCTTTGCATCACTGAGTCAAAACAGAATCGTTTGACTCTGTTTTTTGAACATAGCTTGAACCAGGAACATATGCTTCCATTTCTTTTATTTCTTAATAGAAATGGAAGCATATGTCCATACCAAGACTTAAAAATAAATTTTTACAGCAGCTTTCTTCATAAGCCTCAAATTGGAAACAATCCAAATGTCCATCAATGGGTGAATGAATAAACAGACTATAGTACATCTATATAAGGGAACACTACACAGCAATAAAAAGGAAATGAACTATTGATACCAGGACAACATGGACAAATCTTAAAATAATTAGGATGAATTTTAAAAGCCAGGCACACATACATACATGTTGCATGATACATCCATATAAAATACCAGAAAATTCAAACTGGTCTATAGTGGCAGAAAGCTGGTCTGCTGTGTCTCAGGGAGGACATGCTGAACGGGGCGGGAGGAAGAGATTACAACAGAGCACGAGGAAGCATTCCGTGTTGATGGACATGCTCATCATCTTGAATGTGGTGATGTTTCAGGGGTGCATGGCATTTATGTAAAAACTTATCTGATTGTACACTTTAAATGTGCATTTTATTTCATGTCAACTTTACGTAAGTAAAATTGTTAAAATGGCAGAAAAATCAGTTATCTTTTATTTGCATAGTGGGGATCTGTTTATAAGATAACTTGGATGAATAGCAGAAAATCATTTGACACAGAGAGAAGAGATGAAGAACATGGAGACACTGACCCTCTCAGGAGGATTAGGAGTCAGAATTTGTTTACTTCACAAATAGCACCTGGAGCCTGTCATGTACGTCCAACTTACCTGGAGATTGGGAATCTCCTGAATTCATCAGCGTTAGTTCATAATCTAAGTCTCTTTTCAAGAACACACACACACAAATACAAACTGGTTATAGTAAACACACTGTGTGGGGGCTGGGCCTAGAAGAAAGGATGGATGGATGGAAAGAACAGGAGCAGGTGAATGAAGGGACGGGCGAAAACGGCTGCCCGAAGCTGCTTGTTTGCTGTGGGCAAAGGTCAGCTGAAAACAGCTGCCATGTACGGATGAAGTCAGCAAATGGCCCAGACCTTTGTCCTCCAGCTAAGTTCCTTGTTCTAAGAATAATTAACTGACATCTACACATCTTGTTCCTCATCTGCAAAGAGCTATGCTTGCTTGAGTTTCCACATAATAATAATAGGAAGAATCATATGTAACATGTATTGTATGTCTACTGTATGGTAAACCCAATTCTGAGTTCTTAGCTTTTATGATTTCATTTAAAGTCACAATAACATTATCAAGTAGGAGCTAGTGTTATCCTTAATTCACAGATGAGGCGATTTCCTTAAAGTAACAGAGATTAAAAATCTTCCTTAAAGTGACACAGACGTCCATTTAACCACTCTTCTAAACTCCACTGATGCTCCATTCAGGACCACGTCATGAATATTCTCATATGCAGAGTTTCCACTTCCAGAAATAGGAAGCTGTTCTCAAATTTAACAACAAAAAATGTAACGCATTATTGGCATCGTACCAAGACAATTATAATCATGTAATATCATTTGATATAGGTGTGGGTGGATATATGATAGGCTGTATTTCAAAATCATCTGCTTGAGAGAGAAACAGAAAGTAATGGATTGACAATTTTTGAAGCTGGGCTATAAGGCATAGAATTCTATCTACTTTTGTATGTTGAAATTTTTATTAAATAAATATAAATATAACCACATCTCCAAAATAGTTTTTTCAGGAGGCAAGCAAGGGGTGTGTGTGTGTGTGTGTGAGCAAGAGACAGAGAGAAATTGGAGAAATTTATAACTAGATTATATTTTTCAAAACTTTACCTTTCTGCGCTATTTTAAAACCACAATTTCTTTTGTACCACTTGGCTATTGCCATGTTAATGCTATATTACAAATTATGCCCCAAACTGGCTGAAAACAACATTTATTTTCACTCACTAGTCTGTCCTGTGTTGGTTATTTGTTGTTTTCTGTTCCCTGTTACGTTAATTCTGTGAAATGCAGCCTCCACAATGTAATTCATATATGAGCACTCTCTGAACTGAGAGCTGGATAAGATTAAGTAAGTGTAGATCTGGGGTGAGGACTTCTCCAACTGGGGACTCTATTGAGAAAGCATGTCTACTATTGAACAAATAGTGCTTTTACAGGGGAAAAGCTGACTCTCTCAGTGTATTTCCCTCTTTGCCCCAGTGAGAACAGGAACTTTCCAGAAAGACAATATCAGTTCTTGTCTTGTACACAAGATGTAAAACCAGAAGTTGTGTTTCTCAATCTTGAGAACTGATGTTAGAAACTTGCTCTAACACACATCCCATCCCATCCCATTAACTTCCCACATAGTGTATCTCTCTGGTTCAGTATGAAAAAGGATGTTTTCTTCAGAAATCCCTAAGTTCCTTCTATTTTATCCTATTGCTCCATAATTGGATAATTGGATCAGTTTAAAAGGATATTTATTTCTTGAATAAAACAGGAACTGACTATTCATCCAGTGTACACTGACTATAATGAATATGTCAATATAATTTGTAAAATTTGGGGAAGATTCTTCATCTTATTATGTACAAGATTGATATAGAGCTCTGTTTCTTAAGCTGTGTCCTGAGAAAGTTTTGTGTTCCAGAGAGAGGTTTGAAGACCACCATGGGCATGGGGCAGTGGGGAGGATGAGGAGGTAAACCTTGCCGTCCACCCTACTTGAAGCATTTCTGCTTTTCGTGTGTTATACCTGCTGCTTTCCCACATAGGATTGTGTCTGGAAACACGATTCAACTACTTAGAAACCTCAAATACCACTGAATTAGAGGAAAATTTTGGTGGTATTTCAGGTGAGCAAAATGAATCAAGTAAAATTCAGTTGAATTAATTGCACTGTTATACTAATCAGGGTCTAATCAAGATACTGAAGTTACACAGTAATTTGAACTGGAAAAAGTTAATACAAAAAATTATTAATAGGGGTGACAGTAATGGGAGATTGGTTAAAAGGAGGTAAAAACACTCTAAAAATATAGAAATGGCAGATGCAGGGAGCAGCCACTTCCCCTAGGGCTGAGAAAGAACACTCACGGAAGAGATCTTTCCCCAGACCAAACCAAGGGCTGAGAACCTGACCTTAATAGATAGGGGCACAACCTTGGCTCAGATGGAGAAGTTAGCGGAGCTGCCTTGCCAGCAGAAATCGCAGATTTCCCTTGTGAATGCTGGGGAAAGTGAACACGGGAGGATGGTACAGCTGGTAACTCATTTGTGAACCACCCTAGCATGTATGGCTGTAGGCCATTGCTGGCATAATCAGTGCTGGCACTGCTCCAAGGTTAGGGCACCTCACAGGGTGCCATTGGAAGTTCCCCAGAGGAAAGTGCTACATGTACCTGGCTCCCAGGTATTAAAGAAAATAAAAAATGTTCAGAGTCCATGCTTATCTGATTAAATATGGCTAAACATGGACTTTGAAACCAGATAGCCTGGGTTTAAATTTCAGCTCTGCTCTTTATAAAACCACTCCAAACGAAGTTCTCCAAAACACTCAGTGCCTCCATCTTCAGAACGGGAATAGTTACAATGTCTACTTAGTCAGCTTTTGATGAGATTCAAATATATATTTTTAAGCACTTAGAACCATGCTCAAGAAATATTAAGTACTGTTCAAGTGGTATTTTTTATTATTTGAGTTTGTGGCCCCAGCTAGTGAGTTGTTTAAAACTAATATTTGATTATTTTGCACTGCTATTTTTTATTTATTTAATTCACATCTGAGATGTTCACTTTAACTCTTCTAAGCATCTTGTTATATTGTGATGTAATAAGAAGAATATAGTCTTCATCTCAGCTCCTAGCACAGAGCTCCTAAAACAGTTGCAATTTCCTAAAGGATAAAGGTGATAAGAGCATATTTTGTTATATTTGGTCTTTGTTCATGATCCCTGACACAAGAGATGCTAAAACTCTTGAAATTACCTGAGTGATAAAGGTGAGAGCAGCATCTTTTGTTGCTCATAACAAGCCCTTTCAACCACACCTGAATTGACATGAGTAAGGTAAATCTTGGTTGGCCCCTGGAAAACTTCAGGATGGGAGATGTTTATCAGAGGAAACTACTATGTGATTAGAGGGTTGAATCTTTCATCCCCAGCCCTGACTACCTCCAGGGAGGGGAGTGGGGCTAGAGATTAAATTAATTACCAATGGCCAGTGATTCAATCAGTCATGCCTATATAATGGATTCTCCATAAAAAGCCTAAACAATGAGGCTTAGAGGACTTCTGGGTTTATATGAAGCAACTGATTCATGTGCCAGGAGGATGGTGTACCCAAACTTCACGTAGATGGAAGCTACTGTGCATGAGACCCTACTATACCCTGTATTATGTACCTCTACATCTGACTGTTAATTTGTTTCTTTTTATAAAATCTTTTATAATAAATTGGTAATACTAAGTAAACTTTTCCCCTGAGTTTTGTGAGGTTTTCTAGCAAATTATTATGCTTAAAGAAATCATAGAGACCCTTGACTTATAGCCAATTGATCAGAAGTGTGGTAGTCTTAAGACTAAGAATTGGCATGTGAGGTAGGGACAATTTTGTGAGACTGAGTCCTTAAGATGTTGGAGTCTGACACTAACTACTTAGAGTTAGTGTCAGAGTTTAATTGAACAGTTAGACATTGAGTTGGTGCCCAGAAAGTTGGAGAAATAGTTGTTGGTGTGGAAAGAAACCCCATACATTTGGGGTCAGAAGTGTTGTGAGTAAAAACAGTCCACAGTTGATGTCAGACGTGGGATTTGCTAGCTTGGCCCTGGCTCATGCAAACATGTGGTTTGGAAAGAGAAGGGATGAAGGGCAGAAGTTGAAGAACTTTTGATCCCTGGATAGCTACCTGGTTAGTCACAATATAAAACTGCAACTGTGCTGAGATGTTACTAAACATAAACATTACCAATGGAATTTAGAAATGGTGGTAGACCTCAGTTCCAGAGTTGGCTCATTTGATACATAAGGATGTGCAAAATACAAAATACGCTGAACACAATTCTTTGGTCATTGTTATTTGTGATAGCTGAATTGTAAGTAAAAGAAAGTACTGGATTGGACTTTGATGCTGGACCAAGCTCAGATTTTTATCAGTCTGAGCTTTGACCACTAGCCTCAAAGACACACACAAAGGGAAAAATTATGCCACGACAACAGAAGGTATCTCTAAGGCCCGTGGTGACCAAAGAATTTTCAATGTGGGAGGACATCAAAACCAATAAACTACTGAAACCAGGTGGTATAGTGTGAGATTGTACCAATTTGTAGATTGATATCACAGGATTCTTGAAGAACCTTTAATAAAAGAGATTGTGATAGTGACTAATTTAGAGACAGTATCTTTGATTTTAAATGCTGCTGAGTATAAGCATTTTTTAGTTGATACAGGACACTCAGTTCACTATTAACTTATCACAAATGGCTGTAATGATCCAGACACATAGGAAGTTACTCCTGAGAAAAGAGCCAGCCTGGTGGACTGGAGAAAAGCCACTGTGAAACGTGTTTACCCTGAGAAGGCAGACAGCCCAACACCCACCCCCCATAAATACCAAGGCAACACCCCACATGAAGCAGCTCTTTCCCATGCAAAGTACATGAATTTGAATATGACCATTACGCAGGCAATGGTAAATGCCTCTTTCGTAAGGACAACCTGTGCCATCTTACTGCTGCAAAATCCAACAGTCTGAGAAGCCTTATTGGATTTGCTGTCTCAGCTTTCCTGTATGGGCCTTACTGATACCAGAACATTAAGGAAATTAGCAGGAAAATGGGAAGACACAGAGTGGATAGTCAAAGGACTCATCCCAGCAGGGTGGAAATCTTAGAGTCTTAGATGGTTACTTAGAAATGGGATGAATATGATGGACTTTGATGGTGTTGAAACAAAGGTGATGCAGCATTATCAGAAGCTGGGTGAACCAATGGGACAACCTGCTGATCTCCCAACCCATGAAAGGGTCCCACACAGGCTTTTTGTATCTTTACCACAGTTAAGAGAAATTTAAAAATCTTAAAGACTAAGACTACAATGAGAAATCCTACCCAGAATCAACTGGGGCACCTAAGCAGGCAGATTAATCAAAGGAAAGATTGATGAGGGGTCAGGATCTTCTGGGCTGACCCTTGGCTGGGGACCACAGACCATATGCACGTGTGTGGGTAAATGGCAGCTGGGGGAGGACATTTCTGGGATTTCTTGACATGAGAGCCGTGTGATTCTGAAACATGTTGGTAAAGTTTCAATAGGGAGTATGGTTACCTTGGGAAGATAGAGAGATGCAAAATGCACGTTTGGGTGAAAATTGAGGTTTTTGAACAGACTTTATGTGAGGCAGTTGTGTCTCCTTTACCTGATGTATTATTGGGATAGATATTATATCTGACTGGAGATAGCTTCATAATGATGAGAAAGTGATATGGATTTGCATTCAGTAGAAACTTCAAGTACTGTTCTGTACGCACATACAACTATTTTGTTTTTCACTTTCAGTACAGTATTTAATAAATTACATGAGATATTCAACACTTTATTATAAAATATAGTTGGTGTTAGATGACTTTTCCCAACTGTAGGCTAATATAAGTTTTCTGAGCCCATTTAGGCTAGGCTAAGCAATGTTCAGTAGGTTAGATGTATTAACTGTATTTTCAACTTATGATGGGTTTATTACAATGGGTATAACCTTACAATGGGTGTAACCCCAGTGTAAGTTGAGAAACATCTGTTACATAAAACAGAAGGCATGTAAGTCTACCCACAAGTCACTCTTAATTAAACATGCAAAATGGGAACCACTAGAATTTCCCAAGCCCATATAAGTGGTTAATTTAAAACAATATAAAATACCTGGTGGGCAAAAAGAGGTTGCCACTTTAAGTAATGACATGCTAGGAACTGGAGTGCAGGTGCCAATGAACTCTTTGTATAATAGCCCTGTATGGCCTGTGAATTAGGCAGATGATTCACAGAGACTAACAGGAAACTACTGAGGCTTAAATAAAGTTGTGCCATCCATAGCTTCAGCAGTCCCAGACATGGTTTCAACAATATAAAAAATATAACAGGGTAAAGAGATCGGTACCCAGTGATTGAGCTTTCGTCACTGTCTCACTCTTGAATTCCAATTTACATTTCATGTCCTGGCACAGGACTATCTAAACTCACCAGCTTATTGTCATAATTTGGTCAGGAGTGGTTTGGACTTTAGGCAGTTCCCAAATGTGCTATATTGATGTTATGATGATAATATAGAAATCTGAAGAGCAAGCTGGGATTGCTTTAAAAGCAGTGGGGACTCACGTGACCAACCAAGGCTAGTTAATGAATCCAGCAAAGATCCAAGGGCCTGCCTAGATGGTAAAATTCTTAGGAATAACCTAAGAATCAGCCACTAGGGAGCACAAGCAACAAAAAATAAACTGCTCTTTTTCTGTTGTAATGTTTCTACTTTCATTTATTTCTTTGAGTCTTCTCTCTTTTGTTCTTAGTTAATCTAGCTAGGGACTTGTCAATTTTGTTTTTTTTTCCAAGAAACCAACTCTCAATTGTTATGACTTTTTTTCCATAATTATTTGCCAACATATTGGATAACTTAGAGGAAATGGATAAATCTTAGACACACAAATCCTAGACTACCAAGATGAATTAGAAAGAAATAGAAAACCCGAACAGATCACTAACATAGAGATTGAAATAATAATTTAAAATCTTCCCAAAGGAAAAGCCCAAGACCAGATGCTTTACAGCTGAATTCTATTAAACTAGCAAAGAAGTAGCACCAATCGTTCTTAAACTTTTCCAAAAAGATATGACGAGAGTACTAACAAACTCATTTTATGAGGCTAGTATCACTCTGACATCGAAGCCAGACAGGGACACCAGTTGCATGTACACAGATTCCCCCGGACACCGAGGGAAAGCTGTCTGCAAGCCATGGGAAGAGGCCTCAGAAGGAACTAGCCCCTTGATCTTGGACTTCCAGCCTCTAGAATGTGAGACAATAAATGTCTGTTGTTCAAGTTGCCCCCCCATCCCCCCCAAAATAAAATAAAGCTAGAAAAAGACACCACAATAAAAGAAAATTATAGGCCAATATCTGATGAACATAGATGCAAAATCTTCAATAGAATAGTAGCAAACCAAATCCACCAAAACATTAAAAAGATTATACATCTGAAAAAGTGGGATTTATCTCTGGGATGCAAATGTGGTTTAACATATGCAAAGCAATCAAGGTGACACATCACATTAATGGAATGAAAAAAGAAACACATGATCATCTTGATGCAGGAAAAGCTTTGACAAAATTCAACATGCTTTCTTGATAAAAGCTCTCAACAATTTGCATATAGAAGGAAATTTCCTCAGTGTAATAAAGGCCATGTATGAAAAGCCCACAGCTAACAGTATCATCACTGGGGAAAGTCTCAAAGTTTTTCCTATAAGATCTGGAACAAAGCAAGACTCACACTCTCACCACTTCTATTCAATATGATACTAAAAATATAAGCAAGAATAATCAAACCAGAAAAAGAAATAAAAGCATGTAAATTGGAAAGTCAAAGTAAAATTATCCCTGTTTTTAGATGACATATGTAAAAATCCTAAAGACGCCACACATACACACAAAAACTTTTAGAACTAATGAATATATTCACTAAAATTGCAAGGCACAAAATCAACATATAAAAACCAGCTGCATTTCTGTACACCAGTAATGACTTTTCTGAAAAAGGACTCAAGGAGTCAATCCCATTTTAGATAGCATAAAAAAGAATAAAATATTTAAAAATAAATTTAACTATAGAGGTAAAAAAATCTATATACTGGAAACTTCATAGTTTTATAACACTAATGAAAGAAATTAAAGAAGACACAACTAAATGGAAAGATATCCTGCTTAATCTAGTGGAAGAATTAATACTGTCAAAATGTTCGTATTACTCAAAGGAATGTACAAATTCAATGCAATGCTTATCAGAATTCCAATGGCATTCTTAACAGAAGTAGCAAAAATAATTCTAAAATTACTATGGAACCACAAAAGACCCAAAATAGCCAAAGTAATCTTGAGACGGAAAAACAAAATTGGAGACATTACTTTTTCTGACATCAAATTATATTACAAACCTATAGTAACCAAAACAAACATGAAAACCAATGGAACAGATAGAGAGCCCAGAAATAAATTTAAGTGTATACTAAATTTCAACGAGGGTACCAAGAAGATACAATAGGGAAAAGTTTATCTCTTCAGTAAGTGGTGTTGGAAAAACTGGATATTCACATGCAAAAGGATAAAACTGGACCTTTACCCTACACCTTACACAAAATCAACCCAAAATAAAAACCTAAACATAAGACCAAACTATAAAACTCCTAGAAAAAAACATAGCAGAAAAGCTCATTGACACTGGCCTTGGCAATAATCTTTTGGATATGACACCAAGAAAGCAAAAAACAAAAGGAAAAATAGAGAAGTAGGATTACATTAAACTAAAAATCTTCTGCATAGCAAAGGAAACAATCAACAAAATGAAAAAGCAGCCTATAGACTAAGAGAAAATGTTTGCAAATCCCGTATTTGATAAATGGATAAAAATATATAAGAAATTTACACAACTCAATAGCTTGAAAACAAATAATCTGATTTAAAAACTGGGCAAAAGACTTAAGTAGAAATCTCCAAAGAATATATACAAATGGCCAAGTGTATGAAAAGATGTTCAACATCGCTAATCATCAGGGAAATGCAAATTAAAACCACAATGAGCTATCATTTCATACCTGGTAGGATAGTTATTATCAAAAAGTCAAAAGATAAGTGTTAGCAAGGGTATGGAGAAGAGTGAACCCTGTACACTGTTGGTGGGAATGTAAATTGGTGCAGCCATTAGGGAAAACAGCATGGAAGTTCCTCAACAAATTGAAAATAGAACTACTACATGACCCACCAATTCCCCTTCTGGGTATATAACCAAATAAATGCAACCAGCACCTTGCAGAGATAACAGAATACATGTTTATGATGAAATTATTCACAATAGTCAAGATAAAGAAACAACCCAAGTCCATGGACAGGTGAATGGATAAAAACATTTTGGTATATATAATAGAATTGGATATTACCCAGACTTAAAAAAAAGGACATCCTGCCATTTGTGATAGCATTGATGAACCTGGAAAAGATTATGCTAAGTGAAATAAGGCCGACAGAAAAAATAAAATACTGCATGATCTCTCATGTATGTGGAATCTAAAAGACTTCCAAATACTTGAATACATAGAGACAGAGTAACACAGTGGTCAATGTGGGCAGACAAGGGATGGGTAGGAAATGGGGAGACATAGGTTAAAGGGTACAAAGTTGCAGAATAATTAATTTACAGATCTAATGAAGAACATGAGAACTAGAAGTATAATGTATACTGGAAATTTGCTGACAGATTTTAGGTGTTCTTTCTACACACACACACACACACACACAAAAGTAACTGTGCAAGATGATGAATATGTTAATTTGCTTAACTATAGTAACCATTTTACTCTGTGTAAGTATATCAAGACTTCATGTTATACACTTTAAACATATACAATAAAAGGACACATGTATTTCAAAAACTAGGCAAAAAGTTGCTTTCAAAATTAGATGCAATGTGTATAAAGTGTTTAGCAGAGTGCCAGGTACTTAGCAGATAGTCAATAAACAGTAGCTACAATAAGCAAACAAAACAAAAACAAAAACAAAAACTGCTGTCATTACTCACACCTAGGACCAAACTAGAAGCCAGAGTTTGATTGATTTATTTAGGTTTTGGAGAACCCATACCTAACAACACGGAATATCACTAGCTCCTACCCGTGAGCATGCCTGAAATAAAACAATGCATGAGTGAGGACCTCAATAAGGCAGGGCTTGTCTGAATTACAACAAATGGTAGCTCTCTCAATGCCTTTGCGCCCTTACCATCCCCACTCTAATATGATTTTATAATATCATAAAAGTGTCTGTCACTCTCACTCATGTAGACTGGAGTTTATGGCAATAACCCACTACTGCCTCCCAGTGGTGACCTTGAGGATTTTGAGTTAGAAAATTTCCAGATGCTGTCAACCTGGTACACACCATTTCACAGACAACTACTAGCTGCTATTGGGCATTAATTGAGACTGCTTTAATGACTAAAGGACATCAAAATATTCATTAAATATGAGATAGCCATAATGTCTTGGGTGATGTCAGAGAAATGCTCTAATAAGGAAGGTCATGCCCATGATAGTTCAATAATACAATGAAAATTTTATTTTCGACAAAAGCATTCAACCAAGGGGAATGCCAGAAGGTATCCACCATATGCATGAAAACCTCTTTTCCTCTAGGACTGACTTTAGAACCATCTGAGGATCTACCAGAACCTATGACCATGTGGACAATCTAACAATAAAGAGCTGTTTGGTTTATGGATGGCAGCTACAAAGTGAAAAGACAGTTTCCTGTCTGGAAAGCCACCACATGAATACCAGTTGATGGAAAGATTCTGAAGGAGGTAAGAATGAATCGGCTCAATGAGCTGAATAGCATGGTGTTTTTCTAGCAGTGAAGAACTGAACAATGTAAAACCCCAATGTTTGGATACTTACTGACTTACGGGCAATAGCCTGGTGGTATAGTCATGTAGATGGACAATGGAAAACTGGACCATTAAGGGGTGCAACCCTATGGAAATGGCTCTGGGAATTTAGGGGTACTTTAAAGCAGACATGTTGATGCCCATGAGAAGAACCCTCTTCCAGAGTCAGAAGGTGATTGGAACCACCAAGGGGATCTTTCAGTATGCAGCCTTGAGGTGGCCACCTGGGCCCATCAAATCAGCAGACATGAGGTGAGATGTAGCAATTCACAGATAGAATGAATGTAGGCATACCTATTGCACTCTCTGAGGCACAAAATGCCAACAAGAATTGTTCTGACTGTCTACACAAGAGACAGAGATTTCAGATGGCTACAGAGAAGGTTCTCGAGCAGTGGAGGTTCTCAAGCTATGTCCTGCACATAGCTTGCAAGTGGGTTACGTGGCACCAATGCCAGTATCCCCAAGGGGCTCTAAATGGGTCCTGACTGGAATAGACATGTACTCTGGAGTGAATTTTCATACCAGTGATAGATGCAAATGCTCAAAATGCTATTAAAGGATTGTAGCAGAAGCTACTGTGCCAATTTGAGCTACTGAGTTACACTCCTTTAGACCAAGGGACACACTTCAGAGCCCATAGTATTGACAGTGGGCAAAGAAATACCACATCAGTTGGACATACCATATTGCATACCATCCTCAGACTAATGGCTTACTAGAGAGTTGAAATGGGCAGTTAAGGCATTTTCTGTCTAACATGGGGGAGGATAAAGGTGTGAAGGGCTGGCCTGCATGACTTTATAAGTGTGTGCTCCCACTCATGATGAGGGGGCTAAGGGAGGGTCCCTACTGGATACATTCCTCCAGTTTTCTGGGGGATTTGGGGATGAGGGAGTAGAGGAGGACAGTGGTTTGACCATGCAATTCTTCCCCACACAGCCTCAAATTTCTTTTTCTCTACCTAATACAATGACCACAGAAACAGAAATGCAACTGTGGGTGCCAGAGCAGGGATGATTCCTAAAACAGAAACTGTAACTATAACTTTTAAACCTCTATGTCAGAATTTCTAAGGGTCTGACAAGAAAGGGTCTGTGTCTTCACCTCATCAGGCAATGCTGGGGTTGACAGCGAATGCTACTGTGTTGCCTAGTGGTCGAGACAGCCCCCTAGTTCTGTCCCCCTGTGCCTGCAATATAGACCAGCACAGAGGCTGGACCTAACATCACTTCCAAAGGTGGAAAATTTTGGTTAAAATAGATGAAAAATGGAGAAAAGGAGAAACGTCTGAGGGTAAAGAAATGCACATGTGGGTTTGGCAATGAGGGGAATTCAACATTATATTAACACCTTGAGAGAGCCTCAGAGCAAGAGAATTATATTATCTCTTTGCATAATTATACCAGATGCCCAGAAGCATGACACTGTATGTTTCCAAGACCATGTCTGTTTTGGGAATGTGAGAAGGTCGAATGGCAGCCTGCAATCCTGAGTGACGTCACTCTGGTCATATGATATGATGATGAACTGGACCGACTGTTAATACTAAATGGTATTAACTAGTAATGTGTCAGTAACTATGATTGCTAATGTTTAGGCTACACCTACTACAAGGATATCATTTTAGAAGGAATTTCTGAGAGCTGCTTCCTACTGGGACTTCAGAAATAGTTTATGGCTCCCAGCACATTGATTGCTATAACCATAAACCTTGATGATTGAATGCTTAGAAAACTCCCTGGTTATAATGGACAAGATATAATGGCAACCTACCCAACATGTTACAGTGTGCTATGCACAGACATATATCACTCCTGTTCTTATGGACGGAAAGTTATTCAGCAGTATAGGAAAAACAATGGGGTCCTGATGGGATACAGGCAGTGAGCATCACTTTATGGATCTGGGGAGGTGTTCTGGCATACTCAAACTAAATTGCATCTAGGTGTGACCACCACTCATCTAACCCTAGTGCAGGGGACTTAACATTTTTGGGTGCAAAACCTGTATCCTAACTGTACTCAGGCCATTAGTACATAATGGCAATAGCTTTCATGTAAACAACACCAGCCCACAAGACAGGAAAGAGCCTTAGGGGAGATAGCTGCAGGTCTATCTCCTGGGAGATAGGAGATACGAGATATCCTGGGAAAAGCTAAAGGTGCTTTTATGGAGGAGCAGCATTCAGAGGAAAAAGATTTATTAACAGAATAGGCAGATGAGAGGGAGTTCTCTTCTAGGGGGAATGCAAAGGATGGGAGTCAATGTAGATAGATAATGAGGCAAAGTGGACCATGAAGACTCAGCAAATAATGCTGGATTGGATGATGCTAGAACCTGGCATTGAGAAAAGGCCCCAACAGGGCACTTGACAGTTCAACACAAATACAGGCTGAAGTGGCCTTAAGGACCATCCGTCCTGACTGCTGAGTTGCAAGGGACTCACCTAAGGGAATCTGTGGCTCCCCGAATTTATGGATGTTCTCTGGGGACACTTGTAATTTACATCAATGTTGTATGACTGCCCTCACCCCCAGAAAAGTTTCAGATAAATCATACCCTTCAGTGAAGTTAGATAAAAACTTTTCTGAACACCACTTGTGTGCTCCACATTGGAGGGAGGCATGCTCCGCTATTTAATATTAATTACACATGCTGGAAACCAGTCTCAGTACATTCCTGTGAGACAGGATGATTGGCTTGTCCCCACTTAACTTGGAAACTAAAACTAACCAAGTAAGGGCAAAATTGAACTATATGCATAACAGTACAGTCCGTTGGGAAGGCAAAGCAAATACCTCTGTAATTCTTACTAATTAGGTCTGTAATGAAACTGAATTGCACCATGACTCTACTACAATATGGTGTAATGCTAGTATTATTGGTAAGATTCAATTAACCTCATCTAAGCAAGTCTTATGCTACTACTGATATGGATTATTAATGACCGAATGTATTGGGAGATTGAGTTAAACCTCCTCAGGATGTAATATCTGCAGAAAATGACTGGTCTGAGAAAGAACTGGACTTAGCTAACCATTAGCCGATGTCTGTGCTAAATAGTTCTGTATAAGCTTAAGATAAGGGACACATAGCAGATCAAGGGGGGAAGAGAATCAAATCAGCATAAAAATAAGAAAATGTACATAATGGCTTCATAGGATCATTACGATAATTTTTTTTTTAAATGTGTCCCTAACCCCCACTGGCTTCTTCAAAAGTTCATCATACTTGCATTGGTGCTATTGCTATGTCTGCTCTGTACATGCTATACCAAATGTAAACACTCTGACAGGCATGGCCATTTTGCTGTAAGGGATCCATGTTTGAAGACCAGGGTCTATCTGTGACATTGTGACATGATATGAAATATATATTTGACCTTTGCCCTCAATTCCTGGCAAAGAATTTCTAAAACTGTTGCTATTTCCTGAGTGATAGCAGTATCTTTTGTCATAATATTTTACCTTAGTCCCTGATTCCTCACAAGAGCATCTAAAACCCTTGGAATTTCCTGAGTGATAAAGGGTGAGAGGAGCATCTTTTGTTATCCATAACAAGCTCCTTTCAAGGCACCTGAGTTCATGCATGAATCTTGGTGGGCTGCTAGATGGCTTCAGGATGGGGCTGTTTCCCAGAGGAAACTACCATGTGATTAGAAGGCGGAACTTTCAGCCCCACCCCCTGACCTCCATGGGGCTAGAGATTGAATTAATCGCCAATGACCAGTGAGTTAATATGTCATGCCTATGTAATGAATCCTCAATAAAAACCCTAAATGATGGAGGGCTCCAGGAGCTTTGGGATTGATGAGTGCATCCATATGCCAGGGGATTGGCTCATCCCGGCTCTACAGAGACAGAAACTCCTGCGCTTGAGACCATCCCAGACTTCACCTATGTACCTCTTTACCTGCCTGTTCATTTGTATCCTTTATAATGTCCCTTATAATAAATAAACTAGTAATAGTAAGTAACCTGTTTTCCCTGAGTTCTGTGAGTTATTCTAGCATAACAATAATTCTAATATTCTAGCACAATAATAATTAAACCCAAGGATAAGGTCATGGGATCTCCCATTCGTAGCTGGTTGGTCAAAAGTACCGGAGGTCATACTTGTCTAGGTAGTTAGTGTCAGAATTGAATTGAATCACTGGACATCAGTTGGTGTCTAGAGAGTTGGAGAACTGGTTATTGGTATGGACAATCCCACACATTTGGTGTCAGAAGTGTTGTGAGTAAAAATGTTTCATACTTCCCGATGAAATAGATTTCTATTTTATATCTCTGTAGCCAGTTATTTTTCACAAGTCTCCAATGGAGCCATGCTGATCTTGGGGTGCCTTAACCTTTCCCCTCAGCCTGCATAGCCCAGATTCTCAGTCCTGGCTCTGTTGCCACTATTCTTATTATAACAACCTAATTCTCACAGTCTGTTCTGTGTGCCAGTTTTATATTTCATTTCCCCATTTAGAGTGAAGGGTACGATTAATCTCTGGTTAATACAAACTGTGCAAAATGAGACATGTTAGGACTGGTTTGTGTATGTGTTTTCAATACATATGCTTGTCTTTTTTGAGAATCTGAAGCTGACAAGAACTCTTTCCTTTGACCAAAACTTTAGTCAGGCTCCTGAGTCCTTTCTGACTAGGCCTGACCTTGGGTTTCCTTCTCTGCTTTATAGAATCCACTTTGAATAAGAATCCTGGTAAGTCAGTTTAGTGAAAATCACCTACCCATGGTGCCTAACCACCCTAGACATCTTAGTACCCCAGCCTGTCTTCAGCAATAATCCTGTCAAGCTGGCTTAGGCAGAAACACCTTACGTTTGATGTCTCCTCTTAGTAATTTTCTGTCCACTGACCCCCGACTCTGCTCCTTGGTTATAAATCCCCACTGCCCTTGTTTGAATCTAATCCCTCTCCCCCACTGCAAGACCCCATAGCAGTGGTCCCTATACCAATTGTCAGTGACCCCTTTTAATAAAGTCTGCTTTACCATCTTTAACAAGTGTTTGAATAATTTTTTTAACAGGGCTAATACAACCATTTGATTGGGCTGTTTGAGGTATAAGATGAATTGTGAAAATGAACTAATTGTGATGATCTAACTAGTGACAAATTAGCTTCGTTTTCTTCACATTCCATAATTTGAAAGCCAAAATTAACCTCTTTACAAATTGAAGTAAATCCTCAATTTGAGTTTTGTACCTATAGCAAATTGATGTTAAACTTACTAAGTCCAAATGAATGAAAATTCCTTAAGAACCCCAAATTTTGTTACTTATTATCTTTCTGCACCAGATATTTGATATGGTCACCTGATAGTCTTCTAATATGAAAGTCACTTGGCTACGGAGTGGTTGTCACTTGCAGGGTTCTATAAAGCCAGATCCCTTTCATACTTTCATTTATTCGTCTGTTCATTCAACAAACATACATTTAGTATATAGAGTACCTAAGTGCGAATTCATAAAATTTGATTAAAGAAGTCATATTCTAATGCTAATCTTAAGATAAGACCTTTTATCTGACAAATTCATGAGTCAGTTTATCCCATAAGGTCAAATCAGTTTTCTTCATAAAGGCATTTGAGAGAAATGTTATATATTGGTAGAAAACATGCAATTGACAAATTAATAAACCCATTACTGTGAATAACTGTGGGACATTTTTGTTTTAATTTTCATTCTTTCTATAGTAGAAAAAAATAGCATCAATATGTCCAAAAAATAGATGAATAGCCATATTGATCACCACACAGTGTAATATGCTGTACCACTAAAATGGCAAATACTGACATAGCATAGTAACATGGAATAGGTCTGTGAAACACTGGAAAGTGAAGGAGAAGGAGAACACAAAATTCAGTTGACACATTTCTGCACTGCCACTGCATTGCCTGGCCTTTTCTTTCAATCGGCATATGTCCCAGTTTTACAGTTTCTGAGTTCAGGTTTTGTTTCAGCACTATCAACAGACAGCTTGCCTGGCTGTAGGAACCTCTTTTCCATCCCTCCACCCCCAGTCCCTAGGGCATGCATCCATCCCATTTCCATTATTTCCATAAATCACCAGGGACCATGGTGTCTCACCAAACCTCAATGACAAATCAACTCATGTTTTTAAGTTCTACCACCATATCAGTTTGCCTCTGCTGATGTCAGGGTTTTTAAAACAACCCTGAGAGAAAGTTAAATTCCTTTGTCTCATTCCCTAAACGTCTTATTTTGTGTTTACTCATTGCATTTCTTCTTTTTCTTCCTTATTGGTATGATACAGTGGATAAGTTGGATAATGATGTTAATAGTTGATCTCAATGTCTCAGAAAAACATAGAGACAACATGGGAAAAGGTTTCTAATGATGCCTTTTTAAGAACATCTTTGTTTTGGTTACTATAGCCTTATATTAGATTAGATTGGTTAGATTAGATTATATTAGATTGGTTCAAAAGTAACTGTGGTTTTAGCGTTGTTGAAATTTGCCATTTGATGTTGGAATACATTCCTAAATAAATGTAGTTATGTTATACATCATTTTAATGTGAATTTCTCACTTTATGTTTTTTTGCTCATGACTTCTTATTTCCTGTTTATTTTATATTTATTTTAGACTATGGAAATGATGTTAGGCAAAAAGCAAATTCAAGTTATTCTCTTATTTGAGTTCAAAATGGGTGGTAAAGCAGTAGAGACAACTTGCAACAGCAACAACACATTTGGCCCATGAACTGCTAACACATGTACAGGGTAGTGGTGGTTCAAGCAGTTTTGCAAAGGACATGAACCTTGAAGATGAGGAGTGCAGTGGCTGGCTATCAGAAGTTGACAAGGACCAATTGAGAGCAATCATCAAAGCTGATCCTCTTACAAATACACGAGAAGTTGCTGAAGAACTCAACGTCAACCATTCTACAGTTGTTAGGCACTTGAAGCAAACTGGAAAGGTGAAAAAGCTCAATAAGTGGGTGCCTCATGAGCTGACCAAAAATCAAAAACATCGTCATTTTGGAGTGTCATCTTCTCTTGTACACAACAACAATGAACCATTTCTTGATGGGATTGTGATGTGCGATGAAAAGTGGATTTTATACAACAACTGGTGATGATCAGCTCAGTGGTTGGACCAAGAAGAAGCTCCAAAGCACTTCCCAAAGCCAAACTTGCACCATAAAAAGGTCGTGGTCACTGTTTGGTGGTCTGCTGCCATTCTGATCCACTATAGCTTTCTGAATCCCGACAAAATCATGACATCTGAGAAGTATGTTCAGCAAATCGATGAGTTGCACTGAAAAGTGCAATGCCTGCAGCTGGCATTGGTCAACAGAAAGGGCCCACTTCTTCTCCATGACAACACCCAACTGCATGTTGCACAACCAATGCTTCAAAAGTTGAATGAATTGGGCTACAATGTTTTGCCTCATCTGCCATATTCACCTGACCTTTTGCCAACCCACTACCACTTCTTCAAGCATCTTGACAACTTTTTGTAGGGAAAACACTTCCACAACCAGCAGGATGCAGAAAATGCTTTCCAAGAGTTCATCGAATCCCAAAGCACAGATTTTTACACTACAGGAATACACAAACTTATTTCTCATCCACAAAAATGTGTCAATTGTAATCGTTCCTATCTTGATTAACAAAGATGTGTTTGAGCCTAGTTATAATGATTTGGAGTTCTTGGTCCAAAACCAGAATTACTTTTGCACCAACTTGTTTAACTTGAAGTCTGGTAAATTGATGCATCCCACTTTGTTCTTTCTGCTTAAGGTTGCTTTGGCTATACAGGGTCTTCTCTTATTCCATACAAAGCATAGAATTATTTTTTTACATCTGTGAAAAATGATGTGGGTATTTTAATAGGGATTGCATTGAATCTGTAAATCACTTTGGGTAGGATAGGCATTTTAACATTGTTGATCCTGATGATCCATGAGTATGGTATGGTTTTTCATCTGTTTACGTCCTCTGCTATGACCTTATTCAGTGCTTTGTAGTTCTCCATATAGAGGTCTTCCACCTCCTCAGTTAAATATATTCTAGGTATTTTATTTTCTTTGTTGCTATTGTGACAGGTATTGAGTCTTTGATTTGGTTCTCAGTTTGACTGTTGTTGGCATATATGAATGCTACTGATTTGTGTACATTGATTTTGTAACCTGAGACTTTGTTGAATTTATTTATCAATTCCACTAGTCTCATGGCAGAATCTTTGGGGGTTTCTAGATATAAATCAAATCATCAGCAAAGAGTGATGGTTTGACCTCTTCTGCCCCCATTTGGATACCCTTGATTTCCTTCTCTTGTCTGATTGGCTAGGACTTCTAGCACTATATTGAATAAAAGTGGTGATAGAGGGCAACCTTGTCTGGTTCCAGTTCAAAGTAAGGGTGCCTTCAGTTTCTCCCTGTTCAGTATGATGTTGGCTGTGGGTTTGTTGTTTATGGCTTTTATCATTTTGATGTAAGTCCTGTCTATGCCTATTTTGTTAAGTGTTCTTAACAAAAAGGGTGCTGAATTTGTCAAATGTTTTTTCTGTGTCTATTGAGAGGATCATATGGTCTTTGTTTTTACTTCTATTTATGGGGTAAATTACATTAATAAATTTGCATATGTTGAACCATCCCTGCATCTCTGGGATGAAGCCCATTTGGTCATGATGGATTATTTTTTTGATGAGCAGCTGAATTTGGTTTGCTTGGATTTTATTGAAAATTTTTGCATCTATATTCATAGGGAATATTGGTCTTTGGTTTTCTTTCTCTGTTGAGTCCCTCCTAGCTTTGGCATCAAGGTGATACTGGCTCTGTAAAATGTGTTGGGGAGAAATCCTTTCTTCTTGATCTTACGGAATAATTTCTGAGCATAGGCACCAGTTGGTTTTCATACTTCTGATAAAATTTGGGTGTGAAACCATCTGCTCCAGGACTTTTTTCTGTTGGAAGATTTTTTATTGCTGCTTCAATTTTGTTACTTGATATTGGTTTATTCAGGAATTCTATTTCTTCCTGATTGAGCCTAGGGAGGCTGTGTGTTTTTAAGAATTTGTCCATTTCCTCTACATTTATTAGTTTATTTCCATGGAAATTTTTATAGTATTCAGAGATGATATTTTGTATTTCCATGGCATCAGTTGTAATTTCTCCTTTTTCATTCTTGATTGAGCTTATTAGAGTCCTTTCTTTTCTGTTTCTGGTCAGAACAGAGAACCCAGATACAAAACCATCCTCATATTGCCATTTGATCTTTGACAAAGAAGACAAAAACATACACTGGGGAAAAGAATCCCTATTCAATAAATGGTTCTGGGAAATTGAATAGCCACATGGGGAAGACTGAAACAGGATCCACACTGCTCACCACTCACAAAAATCAACTCACTATGGATAACAGGCATGAAAACATAAGCAATCTAGAATAAAATGTTGAAAAAACTCTTACAGACATTCGCCTAGGCAAAGAATTTATGAAGAAGACCCCAAAAGCAATCACAGCAACCAAAAAAATAAATAAATGGGACCTGATCAAATTGAAAAACTTCTGCACAGCCAAGGAACCAATCATTACATTGAATAGACAGCCTACAAAATGGGAGAAAAATATTTGCATGCTATACAGCCGACAAAGGGCTGATAACTAGAATCTATAAAGAACTCAAGCAAATCAGCAAGAAAAAATAAAACAACCCCATTAAAAAGTGGGCAAAAGACATAAACAGAAACTTTTCACAAGAAGATAGACTAACGGCCAGCAAACATATGAAAAACTGCTCAACATTTCTAGTTATCAAGGAAATACAGATGAAAACCACAATGAGGTATCACTTAACTCCAGTAGAAAGGCTTTTATCAATAATTTCAAAAAGCAACAACTGTTGGCGTGGATGCAGAGAAATAGAAACACTCATACACTGTTGATGGGACTGCAAACTAGTACAACCTCTGTGGAAGAGAGTATGGGGATACCTCAAAGAACTTAAGGTAGAACTGCCATTTGATCGAGCAGTCCCACTCCTGGGAGTGGGTATCTACCCAAAGGCGAAAAAAAAAGACATTCTATAAAAAAGACTCCTGCACTCAAATGTTTATAAGCAGCACAAGTCACAATTGCACAGATGTGGAAACAACAACCCAAGTGCCCATCAATACATCATGATTGGATTAATAAAATGTGGGATATGTGTACCAGGGAGTTCTACTCAGCCATAAAAAATGGTGAACTAAGACCTCTTGTATTAACCTGGATGGAATTGGAGACCATTCTTCTAAGTGAAGCATCACAAGAACTGAAAAAAAAAAACCACCACATGTACTCACCATTGGAACTAATTGGAACTAATTGACGAACACTTATGTGCACATATGGAAATAACATTCATTGGAAATCACGCAGGAGGCAGAAGGGAGGGTGTGGATAAATTCATATCTAAAGGGTGCAGTCCATTCTATGTGTGGGATGGGTACACTTGTAACTTTGACATAAATGCTACAAAAGAAATTTATGTAACCAAAACATTTGTACCTCTACAATATTCTGAAATTTAAACAAACCAACCAACCAAAAAACCAAAAAAACCACCTTTGTTTAATGGCTCCATCTGCTGGAGAGAGTCTGCACTGCTTGTTGTATTAGAGGCAGAGTATACAAGGACAGGCTACACAAGTCGCTAGAAATATCCAGAAAATTTACAGGGAATTTGACCCAGATATGAAGCCATTTTCAGCTGCATTCTGAGGGAGTCAGCAAGGGGGAAGTTCTGGCCCTCTAAGCTTTTCCTTTTTTTGTTGCTCTGCACTTGCTCCTGCCCCTCATGTGGAAATTTCATTCTCTGGAAAGTCTCTTTGTCTCCTATGCCCAGTGGGTCTAGTCCAGCAGCTTATTTTGCAGTGCAAGGCCTTGTGTTAGGGCTACCTCTTGTCTGCTGCCATCTGGTTTTTACTCAGCTACAGACATGCGGCCATCTCCATGTAAAAAGGAAATCCTTTACACCAAGCTGCTTAGCTTTGGATTTGGAAAGATTGTGGTTCTTTTCCCTGTGCTTCCACTTTCCTATCTATACTGGATTTTCTTTAAAAATCCCTTGGGAGGTCTCTAACATTTTGGGCTATTCCAGCTGCCCTGCTAATGGTGGCAGATGGTGTTCTTTTGACCCTTTCTTCTACACACTAATGACTCCCAAGACTTACAGAATCCTGAGGAGTTGACTACAGGGAGGTCCACTGCCTCAAAGAGAATGGATGGCAGTCTTCCCTCTAGGCTATTTTCTTACTGTGAATACTTTACCCTAGAATTCTTTTGTGACCCTCACACAGTCATTCAGCCCTGTCTGTGATCCTCCTCCCAATTTTGCCATAGGGCACCTGGCTCACTTAATTTGGCTAAAGGACCTTCTTCACTTCATGCTCCCCTCTCATAAGTCTTCTATTGTTGCTGCTCCTGGGTGAAACCAACAGGGTTACTGGTCATTTGACTCTCCTTAGGGCCAAAATGTCCAGCCTGTCAGAACTACAACTCTGGCACAACGCACTCATACAAACATAGGCTGTTTGGCCCTTCCCCCACCGCTCTGCCTGGCTGGCTGAGTGACAGGTGTGTGGCTGGTGCAGGGGACCACACTGGGGACAGTGTTGTGTTGTGGGGGGGTGGGTGGATGGCAAAGGATCCCCCACCAGACCACTTCTGTCCATGCAGGTGGGCACCAACTGAATCCCCACTTTCAATTTCTCCCAGGGCTCCTGTGGGGATATTTGGAGGCAAGGACTCTGACTCCACGCCATCTAAGGGCAGGACTTAAGAAAAAAACTTTTTTTCTCCTGGGGGCTTCTTACTATCTATCTGGAGGCCTTTGTAACTTTCGGGCAAAGTTCTTTTTAATGTCCTTTCTTTTTACAAAAAGCATACAGAATTTGTCCCCTTCTGATTATGGAACGACCCCTGTCCAAACTGAGTTTTCTGCTTAGAGGAAGAGACCATTTCAACCTGAGTTAGTTTCAGTCCCAACCTCCCCTGCCCCTCACAGGGGGAGGGGTGACCATGGCCTAGCAGAGTTACCATGGCCACTGCATAGGCCTTGCTGGCCTCATGGCGGGAATGGCACATGTAGAGCCACAAGTTACAATTTTGGAAGCAGGCTGTGGGCCTCAAGCTATCTACACTTCTCCCACACAACAATGGGCTGCTGCTCTCCAAGGGTCAGGCACAGTCCGCATTTACCACCCGCACAGGGCAGGGGAGAGGATCACAGAAAGCGCGGGTGCTCCCTGGTTCCCTGAGCCCGCCTGCACTATGTGGGCCACAGAGTGCTCACAGGGAACTGGCCGCAGCACGTAGATAACAACTTTTCCTTCTTGAGTACCCTGCTCCTGTTTTAGGCAAACACCAAAGGCATACAGAAATTCTGCTGAGCACGGTACAGAGGTGGCCCAGGCCAGGATCCGAGCGGACAAGGGAAAGTACTATTTCCGCGCCATTCCACAGATCAGCACGGCCCCTCCGCTGCCCCCGCCCCTTTCCCCGGTAGTCCGCACACCTCCCACCCTGCCCTATTGCGCACAGGCCCGGGGGTGGGGGCAACAGGCACTCTCTCTCCCCACCCCCTCAACCATGTGGTGACAGGATGTGCCCACCCGGTTCCCCCTCCTGCCGGGGAAATTCAACTGTTGAAAACTATTAACTTTATTGCAAGCCTTTAAGATCACATTAGGTCGCTAAACATGAAATGTCCAGCATTGAATAAGTCAGACATTTCCTATCCAATAAGCCAAGGATATTTACCTGACCTTTGACAAAATAATTTCAGTTACAAGACAGTACAATCTAAAGTTTCATTTAACAGCCACTTTTCCTCACACTCCAGCACATACATTGGATAAAACCATTTTCCTTAGACGTAGGTTCGCAGCTATAAGTTTATTATCTAGCCACAATTTTTCCCAAGGGACTTTTAGACGGAACTGTCTTATGTTACCACAAAACTTTACAAATAAATATGGACAATTCTAAACACAAAATGCCAGGCCTATCACACAGATGGGGAAAACAAAGGGGACAAAGCCACCCAACTTGCACCCCCACAGTGCCACAAATGCCCTGCCAATTGGGGTGGAAGGTTCAAACCTTCCCCAAATGGTGGTCCAGTCTCCCTCCTTCCCTCGTTCCTTGGGGACCACAATAGAGCTCCAGGTCCCCTCTCCATGGAATTGCTACATTTCCACTGCAAAGGGCCCCTCCAAATGGCGCCTCTAAACCAACTGGGAGGTCTGAAAACTTCCCCCAACATAAAAGGGTGGAAACAGAGTCTTGGTCTCCCAAGGGAGGGGGTGGGGTGGGGGAGGGGCTTTACTTACAAATGGCCATGGCTGTCACAACACTTCCCAAAGCTGTTTTCTTCTCCTCCAAATCATCAGGTTGGTCAGAGCTTCTTCCATCTGGAAGCAAAGAGATGGAACTTCCCCGGCAGCTGCTGGAAATCCATTTCTTTCTTACCCAAGAGGTGATGGCCCCACCCATGGCTTTTCCCAAAGCTGCTCCCTACCTCTTCTTAAAGGTGCCATTCTCCCAGGAAGCCAATGGCCCCACCCAGGGATGCCAAAATCTGGTGCCGAAAGCTCAGCGATTTGTCCATGAGGTAGAATAAGGAGGACAAGCAGTTTGAGGAGGAAGGAAAGAGTCTACTTTGCCAGCAAAGGAGGAAATACGGTAGACCTTCTCCTCTCAAAAATACCAAATTTCCCAAACATAGACAGAAATACAGAGCTTTTAAAGGGAGGGTTCTCAGCTTCAGGCAATTAATCTCCCATCTCTGACAAAAACAAAGCCTGTGAACTCTGCCAGCTGCCCACCTCGGGGGCTGGTGCCACCTGGGAGTTTTAACAGAAGATTTAACCCACCTCAGGGGGGCAGGCCAGGCTGCAAGTTCTTGAAAGAGTGAGGGAAGTCTGAAAAAGACAGAAAATCTTTCTGTCCTTTGTTTTTTCAGGCCATTCCGTCTGTCACAGGGTTAGACCTAGCAGGGACTTCTAGGTCCTGTTATGGAGTTCGGTGTTATTCTAAGGAAGACACTGAAGCATTTTAAACAGGCAGTTGCATTGTCAGTATATTTTTTGAATGGCACTCATGGTAGAGAACAATTGAATGTGGTAAGAGTAGAACAAGAAGAAGACCCTGTTATTGCAATTATTTAATATCTTAGTATAATACTTTTATATTAAGATAATGAAAATGGTAATGGAGAGATGAGGACAAATTTGAGAGATATTTATGAAAAAAATCAACAAGGCTTGGTGATGTGAGAGAGAAAGTCAGGAGCATCCTAGAGGTGAGAGAGGGCGATGACAGCCATTTGCAGATTGCATAATTTTTTTGTACCGCATGCCATTTATGGAGACATGGAACACTAGAAGATGGCTGCTTTTGTGAGGAAACGTAATGAATTATATTTATTTATTGAATTTGAAGTACCTTTGAGATTTTAGATTTGACATGTTAAATAGGCAATATGATATATGGGTCTGGTGATCAGGAAAAGATGGGGTGAGAGATATAAAATTGATCTACATCGCTTTGTAGGTGGTAATCACAACTGTGAGAGTGGAAGAGATGAAGCTACTTAGAGAGAAGCTACTTAGATGAAGCTACTAAGAGATTAGCTACTTACTGTAGAGGGAAAATGTAGAAGATAAGACTGAAATTTCAAAAATATAGACAAAATAAGACTATGATGATTGAATAACTGAATAATTCAGATAAAAACAATATTCTTCATACTGCACATTTTTATAACATTTTATTTCATCTATCACCCTTCCCACAACTCTGAGAAGTAGTACTATACCCACGTGAATCATAAAAGAACACACACACACACACACACACACACGCACATGCACATGCACATGCATGCATGCCCACAGAGCCCTCTAGGACACACAGAACCCTCTGGACTTTCCAGTGAGTTCGAACTTGATGTGGTGTTTGTCTTTCAGTCCCAGAAATGAAGACTGACTTTCTGCAGAGTGGATCACAGTTCACAGATCCAGTGATTATAATTCTTACAATTTTGTGCAGTAATAATATTGCCAGACACCTGGGCACATTTCATGCTTCGGGTCTGTAGTTTATTTGTGTTTATTGAAAACCTGTAGAAAGAAAGAAAAGAGTCATATTTATACCAGCCATGAAATATATCCAGAGACTAAAGAGGAACTCAGAAAATAGTTTCTAATTGTTTAATAAAAATATGATCATTAAAAGACTGTAAACAACAATATAATGGGTAAAGCAATTCTTCCCACTCAGAGATTTATTTCTCAAAACTTCTCTCCAGAGTATTAATAGTTATTGGGTATTAGTTAAAGGATATGGTTAATACTAAAATATTGCTTCCAATTTTTTTCATTTAAAACTGATTCATTGCTATTAGAAATGAGCGGAAACTTACATTTTGTGAATTAAACTTCTGCTCTCATAAGAGATTTTACACTTGCTAATCCACCTCTTAGATAAAGTGATAAAATAAAAAGGCAGAAGTGTCAATTCCTATTTCACTCATAAATCTTCCGAATAGATGGAATAAGATTTCTTTTGCTTCTCAACTTTCTCTGTGGACTATCTTATATGAATTAATTATCAGATTGTAAAAGAAAGCCAGGAAATGTAATACATGTTTGCTCACTTCAAGCCTAACACTATCGGACTACCCTTTCTTTTTCTGTAATAAGGGATTAAAGCACACACTGTAACACAATAGACTCACAGATGGCTGAGGTTGAAAGAGCTGTTGTCCAGCCAGGTCCACAACTCCCCTTCAGGTGGAATATTCAAGCCAATCCAATAAAAGGCTGAAGAATTTAGGTACAACCATAGGAAACTCTAAAGGGAACAGTGAATGCTATATGAAATAACTTACTGATATTTATTGATTAAAAATGTCTTCTATGTGCAACTTCTGTGTGCTTGGCACTGCATGAGAAGTTGGGAATGAACAGGTGAGTAAAACATACTTTATGTTTTCCAATAGATCATAGTGGAGGGACAAACATGTAAATGCAGTGTGCATTACACCACACTGCAATAAAATGTGGTGTAATGGCAGCAGATACTAAGGCTGTGGCGCCAACTGCCTGACCTGGGTCCTAGCTCTATCATTTACTCCTGTGCACCTTTGCACAAGTCATGAAATCTTTTTACTTCTGTTTTTACTAGTCTTTAAAATTCAGATAAGAACAGTAGCTATCTCAAAGAGGTATTACTGTTATTAAATAATATTATTAAACACTGCCTGGCACAGAATACATGCTCAGTACATAAATGTTCATCATCATTATTAAGCACAATTATGAAATAATATATAGAAGCAAGATAATATACAGGGAAATTAAAGAAAGAAAGCAATATCTGAGCTGATGTGGCTCATATTGCCCCTAGTTCCCTACTGTCTCTTTTTCTTATAGTAACCCAACCCCTGAGCCAAAGTACATGGACAGCCGTAATAAAGGCTATATTTCCCTCCTGCCGTTTGGGTAGGTGTGACAATATGACTGACCTAATTTCTGACTAATGGAGTAGAATGGAAGCACTGCCCTACTGATGAGGGTGATGGGCAGAAACCCCACGGCAGTCCGGACTGTTAAATCAGCAAGATAACCTGTTGTATTTATTCCAAGACAGACTTTGTCCCAGTTTTAACATTTTAAAATTGGAAATGTCTAATAATCAATGACTTGTGGTATTTTAATTGTCAGTTTTAGTTTTGCTTTCTAATTGATACATCATACGATTGAAAGCATCTTAGATTCAATGAAAAAAGTGGTGAACTAAAATAAAATCTTAAGGCGCCATCTGACTGAATGGGCCCCCTCTGGGCCAAGGGGATCCCCCACCTCAAAAAAGAGAAACACCTTACAGCTCAGTTGCCAGCCATGAGGAGAAGGAAGGTTGGACACTCCTAGTTATCCCCTATCTGTCCCTTTTGGAGTTATTCTTGGTAGCAATAAGATACAAAAATCATTAACAGGCCTAAAGCCATTTAAGACAAACATTAAACCACACCTGCAGGTAATCAATTTACTTACTGGATCTCTCGAATCTTGGTATATGTCTGGTATACCTCTGGTGGCTTGTCTCTGATTAATTATATTAAAACACTCCACGCCTTTAGATAATGCTTCATTTCTTTAATCAGTTGCAAATCCAAGAATCTTTAAACCCACCTATAACCTGTTACACCCCTGC